>SNQJ01S0148367.1:0-15553 GCA_010110895.2 Picea sitchensis | reverse complement strand
ACATCTTGAGACCTTTCCAAGAAAATATATCTCTTATATGTCTATATTCTTTAAGGAATCCTTGATGCCCTGCTAGTGATGAGTTATGAAATGCTTGAATCACTCTCTTCTTGAAAAAGGATCCAGGAACCAAATAAATCCTCCCCTTAGAATATATTATGTCATCTATAATCTTGTACTTGTCATCCTGTAACTGCCCATCCATCAAATCGCATGCAAAATTGTTTTTTGAGTACTCTACCAATAGATGATATTTCCAATCAACTGATATCTTTGACATGGATTAGGTTGGTCTTCTAGACAAAGCATTTGCTACCACATTGTTTTTTCCCTTGACAAAATCTATGTCAAAGTTATAGTCCTAGATCTTACTCACCCAATTTTTTTGCCTCTCATTGAGGTCCTTCTGCTCTAAGAAGTACTTGAGTCTATTATGATCGGTCATGACCACAAATTTCACCCCCAACAAATATTCCCTGAATTTAGCCAGTGCATGCATTATAGCTAGCATTTCCTTGTCATAAATTGTATAAAGAAACTAATGCCCTCTCAGTTTTCGGCTCTCATTTGCAATGGGATTCCTATTCTGCATGAGTACGACTCCAATCCCTTCACTTGATGCATCACACTCCAAAATGAATGGTTGAGAGAAATCTGGTAAAGATAGCACAAGACAAGTGCTCTTTACCTTCTTCATTTTGTCAAAAGTCAATTGTCCATCACTACTCCACTTGAATGCACCCTTTTTGGTCAAATCAATCAATGGTGTGCATAACTGAGAAAATCCTTTAACAAACCTCCTGTAGTAGCTACAAATACCAAGAAATCCCTTGAGATATATACGTGTTTTAGGTGTGGTCCAATCAATTATATCTTGGATATTTTCTTGGTGAACATGTACCCCCTTTTCTCCTTTGATATGTCCCAAATAAATAACTTCAATCATCCCAATTTCACATTTTGATTCTTTAACATACAATGATTTCTCCTCCATGATGTTTAAGACCTCATTCACATGCTTGAGATTATCTTCCCATGTCCTACTGTAAATCAACAAGTCATCAAAGAAGACTAGTATAAATTTCCTCAATTGTTTGTTGAATACATGGTTCATGCAGGATTGGAAGGTGGCTGGCACATTGGTCAACCCAAAAGGCATGACAAGGAACTCATAATTCCCATAATGGCATATGAAAGATGTTTTGTGTACATCATGCTCCTTCATTTTGATTTGATGGTATCCAGAGCACAAATCAATTTTGGTAAAGTACACTACGTCATGTATCTCGTCCAATAGCTCATCTATCTTGGGGATGGGATATCTTTTTTTATGGTTTTCTTATTTAGATCCATGTAGTCAATACACATGTGCATGGTCCCATATTTCTTCTTGACCAATACCACTAAATATGAAAAAGGGCTATAAATTGGTTTAATATGGCCCATATCCAATAACTAGTTAATGGATTTTTCAATTTCATCCTTGAATTTCTTGGGATGTTTATATGTTGTAGTGATAACTGGTTTGTCCCCTTCCTCCAACTCTATGATATGCTCAAATCCCATATCTGGAATTTTCCCTGGGAAATAGGTCCAAAAACCTTCCTATGTTTATCAATTATCCTTTGCAAGTCTCATGAATAGGAACGGTGTTTTTCTTGAGTGCTTTGAGTGACCACCAGACACTTTGTTGCATACGCCACATCCCCACATCTAAAAATTGCTTCCATGTGCTTTGTTGAAACTAACTTGGGTGATTTTTTTTTCATTCCCTTCAATGTCACATTTTTTCCTTCTTCAGAGTTGAAGGACATCTCCATGGTATTGTAATTGGTAGTAATGGCTCCCAAGGTGCTAAGCCAATGAACTCCCAGTATAACATTAGTGTCAGGAAGATCCATCACTTAGAAGTCCTAAGTTAAATTTTACCTTCCCAAGGTGATATTCACTTGAGGGATATACCTGTCACAAGGCATGGTGTGCCCTCCTACTAACTCCACCATGAATCCATCAAACTCAACACTGGATTCCTCTTTCTCACTAAGTCTGCATCAATAAAGTTATTGGAAGCTCCTCCATCAATCAACACTGTAACCCTTTTCCCTTGGAGAACTCCTCTCATTCTGAAGGTACTAAATCTTCTCATCCCACTAATGGATGTTATGAATTCCTTCTTAATCCTTGGTTTCTTGTGCACCGTCTCCTCTTCACCTTCCTCTTGTATATTGTCTTCATCGGTTGGAGAGACCTCCATGTTCTAAATGTTCCCAACCTCATCTTCCTCCTCCTCACTATCTGAGAGTACCTCAATGTAGTGTATCTTTCCCTTTCCCATACATCGGTTCCTTGGCTCCCAAGGTTCTTTGCAGGTAAAACAAAGGTATTTTCTCCTCAAATCTCTCCTAGTGGCCTCATCTAACTTTCCCTTACCTTTATATGCAAATCTTGACCGCTTTCCCTTAGGAACAATAGGTGGTCATGGGGTGAACATGTGTTTCTGATATGCCCGTGCCAAATCCCTAGTAAAGGATGTTTTCCTCGGCCTCTACTTCTAGTCATCAATTAAATCACAGGCTGGAAAGGATATTTTCTTTGATACCATTGTAATGTTCCCAAACATTTTTTACTGGAAAGGATATTCGCTGGAAAGGAACATAACGAATTTTTTACTTTTTTTTGTGAGTTGTTTGTGTGTGTTTTGCATATTGTTTCCCCCAGGGTTGCGCTGGATTTGTTTCCTAGAGTTTCACAACATATAGAATATAGATATGGACAATAATAGAAGAACAAAACAAGATACAAGAGAATACCACAATGGAATAGCCAAAAACTTCAGATTTGACCTTTATTTATTTAGTAAGCCAACCTCCATACAAGAGATATATAGATATGGAAGAATATAGTAGAAATATAGAAGTTATGGTTGAAGATGTCTCCCTAGTACAATAAAAAGAGTTGTGAGTGCTCCAAAAGACCCCAATGGTTGCATGCAAGTGTAAACAAGTTCAATTTTCACTTAAATTAATTAATTGGCTTCTAAGGTTATTACTTTATGTCCTCATCTTAGCCAATTAGCTTTTTATTTTCTTTTTACCAAAGTCACTTTAATAATATAACCTTTACTCCTTAGTGACCACTTTTTGCGCCTCTTATCCGCTTTTTTCCCATGAGACTACAGGTTAGAGGGGAAACTAGATTACTAAATCTCTCAAGACCCTTGTCAAGAAGAGGGGGACATTACATATCCAACCCTAGATTTTCACTTCTCTTGTTGACCTCCAAAAACATTAGCGCATGTGTGTGATTCTCTATGGATTACTCTCGCTATTTCAATTGAAACTTGATTTTACCTTGTCCTGACATCCGGGGAAGCAAGGAACATCAAAATGTCCTTCCATTTCAAACGATTTCAACGACTGATCAACCAAATATTTTGATACTGAATTCAAATTTGAATTTCCATATTAATCCTGAAACTGAACAAAATCTCCTAATTTTCAATTTTTTTTGGCCAATTCGACTGAATTTGGTAACTATGATGTAAAGTACCTTGTTATTTGCTACTCTTGATACAATGATATACTAGCACAAGCAAAACATTATGGTTGATGAATGTCGATAGGCTATAACAACAAAAGGAAGGAGTAATTAGATCAAATCTATTGTACATTGTTGTAAATATTGTTGCTATTGTTTTACAATTGGAAACGTGTGGGGGGAAAGAATGATTTCAATGAGTTTTAGCCAAATAAAAAGAATAAATGTCCCATATTTTAATTCTTTCATTTCTCTCTGGTTCTAGGATTTGCCTTGCTCTCCGATTATTGAAAAATTAGGGTTTGTTATTGTTATTGAAAAATTAGGGGTTTTTATTGTTAATGACGTCCAACTCCATTTTCTCAGACTCTGCTCGATGGTAATGTGCGCACCTGCATAATACCATCCAATTCCATTGTTAACTTGTAAGGTTAAACAAAACACCAATTAACATATGCGCCAATTAACGAAACGACAAGGTTAGTGTGCCCACCTGCACATTGACATCCAAATAACCTGGTTAATTGAAACGATCAATTGAAACCATGACACCATTCCTCGTTAATTGGAATGCTGACGTGGATCTTAACACTTCACATCCATGCAAACACATGCACCCACCCACTTTTATTCATATTAAAAACACATGGACACCTAGTAAAAAATAGTAAAAAATGAAATCACAGTAAAATACTTAAATTTAAGTACAGTAAAACAACTGTGAACCACGATTATTATGTTAACCACCTCAATCACCCTTTTTAATGACGAACAAACATATTTTGTCATGAAAGGAAGTTAATTCTAAATGATAGCCTTTGATTTGTTATAACGACGAACAATATTCACAACATATGAAATCTTGTCCATTAAAAACCTATCTATGATTAAAATCCCATTAATTCTAGCTATTTTCAATAGGTGTACATCTATCGACCTAATTACAAAATAAATTTTAGTGTGTCAACGAATCTTAATGTTGAAAGAAAGAATAACTATAAGTTCTCGCTAATATCATAAGTAAATTTTGTGATCAATACAATTAGTCGACAATTATTTTATGATAAATAAATAAAATAAATAATTTATATATGTAGTTTTTATGTAATTTATTAAATATGTTGAATATGCAATGTGATAATTCGTATGGTGTTTGAAGAATTAAATGAAATGACATTTTATGGTGTTTGAGTTTTTTTTTTATATTGTTTTGAAGTTATTTTTAGTGCAAAGAATAAGTTACATAGATTATTAAAATTTTCATTAAATGATAGTGTTTTTTAAAACATTAAATTTAACATTTGATCTTTGAAGTTTTTATGTAATTTATTAAATATGTTGAATATGCAATGTGATAATTCTTATGATGTTTGAAATATGTTGAATATGTAATGTGATAATTCTTATGGTGTTTGAAGGATTAAGTGCAATAATATTTTATGGTGTTTGAGGTTTTTTTTTTTATATTGTTTGAAGTTATTTTAGTGCAAAGAAGAAGTTAAGTAGATTATTAAAATTTTCATAATAAATGTAGTTTTTCATAATTTTCTTTTAAATGATAAACATTAAATTTAACATTTGGTATTTGAAAGATTTTTTAACTTGTTTTAAAACATTTTTAGTCTATATGGTTGGTTATAGTATAGAACATTTAAATTTTCATTTTAAATTAATTGATTTTGTCTAATGTATTTTTTTTTAATTCTCTTTGTTTGTAAAATAAGAATAGAGGTTTAATATATATGTTACATAAACTCAAACAATAAGAAGTGGAATATGATAAATAGTATATTTAG
This sequence comes from Picea sitchensis, assembly GCA_010110895.2. Lineage (NCBI taxonomy): Eukaryota > Viridiplantae > Streptophyta > Pinopsida > Pinales > Pinaceae > Picea > Picea sitchensis. Next base: position 10,220 of record SNQJ01S0148367.1, on the reverse strand, counting down.
TATGAATACTAATAATAGTATAATATAATATTAAATAAAAGAAAAATAAGAATAGAGGTTTAATACATATGGTACATAAACTCAAACAATAAGAAGTGGAATATGATAAATAGTATATTTAGTATGAATACTAAATAATAGTATAATATATTATTAAATAAAAGAAAGAGGTATAGTGAAAGTTATTTGTTTTATATCTAACAAGTTTATAAAAAGAAAGCTACTGTATCTAAAACATATTCTTAAATTTTTAAATATAAAGTAAGTTTTATATAATATTAAATAAAGGAAAGAGGTTTATAAAAAGAAAGCTACTCTGTGTAAAACATATTTTTAAATTTTTAAATATTAAATAAGTTTTATATTATATTAAATAAAAGAAAAAGGTATTGTAAAAGTTACTTTGTTTTATATTTAACAAGTTTATAAAAAAAGCTACTCTATATTCTTAAATTTTTAAATATAAAGTAAGTTTTATATAATATTAAATAAAAGAAAGAGGTATTGTAAAAGTTTTATATCTAACAAGTTTATAAAAAGAAAGTTACTCTATGTAAAACATATTCTTAATATCTTAATACAAAGTAAGTTTTGTTAAGTTTTGTTAATTTTTTATTTTATTTTGTATTGATTGGTATCATAAAATATATTCCCAATTTTCATAACCAAGTTTATAAAAAGAAAGTTACTCTATGTAAAACATATTCTTAATATCTTGATACAAAGTAAGTTTTGTTAATTTTTTATTTTATTTTGTATTGATTGGTATCATAATTTATATTTCCAATTTTCATAACCAAAGCAAAGAAAAGAAAGAGGGCACAATCACCTTCATATTTGATTTTTTTAGAAAATGATCTAATGAGGACTAGCGCCTATAAGACAATGTAATTGTGAGTTTAGATCAAAAGGACTTTGTCCCCTCAACTACAAGCTCCTATGGCCTTGATGTAACATGTTTCTTAAGCTACATCAAACAAATACTTTATATGACAATGTAATTGTGAGTTTAGATCAAAAGGACTTTATCCCCTCAACTACAGGCTCCTATGGCCTTGATGTAACATGTTTCTTAAGCTACATCAAACAAATACTTTATATATATGATTCACTCTCCATCTTAAGCAAATAATTATTCCTATTCAATACATGCATAAGCTTGCAATAACTCCAAGAAATTTTATTTTTTCCTTTTTTGCACTCTAATATATTTCTCTCAAAGTGTTTTCACTTAATTTCTCTCTCCTTTATCGCCTATTTTGCTACAACACTTTCATTTCATTTTTTTTTTTACTTCTTTGCATTTTTCGTAATTTCTCTCTCCTCTATCTCTTATTTTGCTATAGAACTTAATTATATATTTTGTGCACTTCTTTGCATTTTCCCTAGTTGTACACATACATTTCAACATTCCAATGGGATCCCATGTTATGGCTCCACAAACCACCAATCAAATTCACCAAAGGAACTTTGACATATATCAAATGATTTTGGACTCAAGCCCCAAAATACTTAAACATCTTTATTTTGTATCTCTATGACCATCACAACTTCTTCTCTTGGAAAAGATCTAATATTTTTCATGTGATTGTTTCTTGAATATTGACTTCCAGTACAAACTTTTTCCTAAATATTATGATCTCTACATCACGGTGCCTTTCCTCATCCACTCCACCATACATCATCCAACACCAATGCATCCCTCACCACAATATGAGGTAAGCACATTCACACCTATGTCTCTGATGGGTGCTTCCCCACCACTGCTATAATCATTATCAATAGCCACTATAATCACTTCTTTGAACTTATCCCCTCGACCTCCCATATCGCATGTTGAACAATTGAAATATATATCACCTCATTGTCATTCCAAGCCCAAATATGATATTAAAGGATGCAACAAGGGTGAATCCATGAATCTTAGTCACATTTTTTGGCAAGTTGAGCAAGAAAAAATGGACTATGCACACTTTCAATTGAGGTTTTATCTGATCTAGGGTTGAAACCTTGCTTAAGAGTTTTAAACCAAAAATGATCTATTTATGTCAAAAATACCTTAATCTAGGATTTTAAAATATACCTCGGTTGAGGGGATTATAAATCCCTTTATCAAGATATTTTAAAACCCTCGATCAAGTGCTTTAAAATATGTATCTTAAAAATTACAAAATAATTTTTTTTATTAAAAATATGTGTGCACTTAGTGAATGTTTCATCTTCAAAATTGTACTTCTAGTTTTCATTTTACGTAAACAAGAGAAAAAAATTGTTGGGAACACAAAAGTGTATAAAATGTCATTCAAATACTAAATTGTCAGATTCAAAAATAATATATATATATATATATATAATTTTCCAAAAAAACATAAAAAAAAACTACTACAATATGTATAGATCATGCTTCCATGATTTATTTATTTTTAATTATACAATGAACACTAATTTAAGTGTTGGGAACAAAAGTCCCTTGTTAACTTTTTCGAAATTTTGCAAGGACAAGCATCTAATTAAATGCATATTTGACACATTAAATGACATTTATATTTTTTGAAAAAAATATCATTAGAAATACAATACAATTCTCTACAGATTATTTTTTTACTGCACATTAAAATTCACAACATATAAGTTTCGAGGACTTCATTTTATATATTATGTAAAATGTCAAATTTTCATCACCACATTTCACTAAAAAATGGGACACATATTCATGGATTCACCCACAAAGAAAAGATTAAAAATTCAAAGAGAAATATACACTTTGATTACAAAAAAGGATACCATGGAGGATTAAGTTAAAATGTTAAGTTTTGTAGCTTTGCGTCTTCAGAGAAAGGTTGACAAGATGCATAAATATTTAGAATGTCTTTCCTTAGAGCACCAATAGTTCACAACCTAGACAGTTGTAGTTCAAACTAGGATGCAATAGTTAGAGAGAGATATATTATAGTTCACTCTTACCTTGAGCATGATGTTGGTATGGCTTCTTGTTGACCCTTGACCAAGTTTTGAGGATCCTTGATCACTTTTGACCTACTTTTGGGACTTTGACAGGCTGTCGAAGGCGAAGCATAAGTCAAAGTGGAGATTGCGGGATATTGGCCCCTTTTTAGGGCTTTTTGAGTTTTGGGCTTATGTAACGGGTATGGGAATGTCGGCACATGGGTTTACCCATTCTTAGGCCTATTTTGTAATGTATAAATAGAAGGCTAGGCAATGTAAGAGGAGTCAGTTGCAAGTTGTGTTGAGTGCAAATGATTGTAAGAGGCTTGGTGCATGTTGTATGTTGAGACTTGCAGAGCTAAGTGCAAGTCGTTTGTAGTGCTTTGTGCGCAGACTGTGGAAGGCTCTATGCCTAGATCTACTCGGGGAAGGAGGATCTGTCCAGGTGCGCAGATCTCCTGTCCTCTGTGGAGTTGATTTTGAGGCTTTGTGCATGTAAGAAGATTGAACGAAGATAATAAAGAAGACATAGAGTTGGTGGACGTAGCCCCAGGGTGGGGGTGAACCACGTATATCCTGTGTTGTAAATTATTTGTGCTTCTTGGTTTCTCTTTTGTTTATGTGATTCAATGCTTAGTGCAATGATAGAAAATAGGTGAATCTAATATGATAGATTAGTGTCGAATAATGTGAATGAATGCTAGATCTGATCTATGTTAGTATGCTTAGTGCTTGAGGCTATTGAATCTATGTGGATACTGCACAGATCTTGTATTAGGGTTTAGCTGCATTGTAAACTAAGACTGAATATTGATGAATCATAATTTCTAAGTGCTTTGTTAAGGTGTTACAATCACAAATCTGTGTCCCAGCTAATGTTGCAGACACTAGAGTCATGTAACCACCCCTACCTCCACCTCGGGTGAGACTTCATCTGCTTCGCAGGTGTTGCCGAAAGGGACGGTAGTTAGGGTTTTGTTGGTACATTGTTTTAGCGTTGAACGATCAGTCTTCCCTTTTGCCAACAAATGGTTCTATTGCCGGGACCCGAAACTGTGATTGTTGGGAACTGAGGAAGAAGAAGCTCTGTGCGAAAATCTGACCTGAAACTGTGAAAGCATCATGCGTAGATCTGTCGCTCTAGTGCACAGTATTTTACTTGGATTGTGAAGCTATGCACTAAGAAAAGAAGTCTACTCTGAAGAAAAGAGGTAAGATCTTGAAGCTTTATGCTCTGGTAAAGGTAAAAATAGTGAAATTTTTTAGATATGGAAGCTTTGTGCTCTGCTGAAAGTTTGATATGAGTAGATCTGATAGAAATAATGAAAGATATGATATTCCTATGCATAGAAAGATTGTTTGGATTAACAAATGGATGCAAGATCCTAGAAAGAATTTTTTCCATATTAGCTACCATGATCCTAGTGCATAGTACAAGAAAGGATGGGATCATTTAAAAGAAAGAGAAGATTAACCCTTTGTTATAGTTGTAGAAGACCGAGACATCTTGCTAAGGAATGCCCTAGAAGAAGACTTAGTTGTCTTTGTTGTAAAGCTATGGATCATAAAGTTTTGGATTTCCCTAGAATGATTGCTAAGGTTGAAAGAATGAATATGAGACAAAAAAACCCTAAGGAAGGCCAAGAAACTGAGACCATGTTAGAACCCCAGGAAAAATCATACACTGTACTATTGCAAATGAAAGAAACCCTAAATGATCATAGAAATATCAACCTACCAGAGATCTTCAAAGAAAAATAATGCATAGAAACAAGAATAGGAGACTTTGACATTGATTGTGTTTTGGATGAGGAAACACAAGTGAATATCACGACAGAAAGATCTTGGGAAATTTTAGGAAAGTCTGCTATGATTCCTTCATTGGGAGGAATATGATTATTTAGAGGAAACCTGATAACCCTATGTGGAAGACTTACCCAGATATCTATGAGTACTCATGGAACCTTGACATAAGAATATTTTGAGGTTGTTAAATTTGTTGAGAACAACACCCCATTTGCTATGTTACTAGGAAAACCTTGGATCGAAAAGGATCAAGCCAGAAGAAAAGAAGAGGAAGTCTTAGAGCAGAAGAAGCAAGAATTAAAATATTTCATGATTAGGAGGATCACACATTTGATTGAAGAATAGGAGAACAGGTCGAAGTTATTCAGAACCATAAACTTGGATGTCGAAGTTGAAAGGACACACGAGGACTTGAGACACCTATCTGTATAGGAGAATAGAGCACCTACACCAGATAGAGAAGAAGTATTTCCCTTGAACCCTGGTAAAGACCATCAATAGTGCGAAGTTACTATGCCAAGAGAAGATAAGAATAAGAATGGAAAGAGGAATATTGAGACAAAGATCACCGAGAAGAAGGCTAGGAAGCTCAATAAGAAGAAATAAAAGATAAAAAAGTTACAGAAAGTTCCAGAAGGAACTGTGTAGAAGGAAGGATTCCAGAATCTGAACTTCGTTGGGATACCAGTACATCATAGTATGGCACTTCTCCATGGCGAAGCAATATGACCATTGGAGGCATTATAACCGTTAGCTCAAATGGTTAGAAAAACAGTTATGGTGAGAAATATCGCCATTAGACCATTGGGACCGCGTCGTAACGGACATAACTGCATTAATGAAGGCTTCTTGCCCGTTGGAAAGATCTGTTACCAAGTTGTCTACTTAGTTTGTCAAGCCTGGCAGCGAGAACACTTTTTCCACCCATGATTATATGAGCTCACAGATCAATTTATTTTGTGCTATGATCATTGAGCTATCACCATCCATTCCATTACATTGAGTAGTTTCTCTTCAACTCGAGATAGTCAACCACGAGAGTGTATGTCTGAAGCACTTAGCACAGTCGAAGAGTCTGTGAAGGAGATACTCATCGACCTCATAATGAAAAGTTAATGTCTGTGGGCGTACAAGCTTCATCGACGAGAGGAGTGCAAGCCTCCCCATTGAGTGCTCGCGAATTTGGACCATCCCGAGTTGCGACTGAGAAAAGAACCAAGCATAGAGATGACTTGACGAATGTGAAGTTATTATTGTCCATCCTACCTGATTACATCCCACTCTTGGCTAGTGTAGTGAGTCGCGACAGTGTCCTGAGGGACTTTGACTACATCGTCATCATTGCGTATCTCCCGAAGGGGATACGCGCAGTCAGACCACAACTAGAGAGGATTCCAACATTGAAAATCAATTACTATAACCTGGGAGACTGTAAGATCTATGGAATTCTCACACCTCACAAATACATGACCAAGACAAAGGGAAAGAAGATAAAAATCATCCCTTGTCGTGGACCATGAACCTTGTGCAGTCCACCCTTTTAAATGTAATGAAGATTCTGCATTTTGGAAGGAACCAATAGGTTAACGTCTACTTTAAGCTCATGCTGTCATGATTCCATGATGGCTATCTGTGGTTGGACAGATGAATCATTGTCGAACTGGTTCTGATCCATAGGATCACCGGACTGAGCATGCAAGGACCAGACCCACAAGAATTCTACCTAGGAAAAGCTGCAGACTGCTCCTTGGCACAGACGATTAAAGAAACATACGACTATTTTGAGAAGGGGACGTGAGGCTACAAGGTAGCCTCCACACAAAATGGCGCAGTGTTCCTAGCATGCCAATTAATTACATGAAATCTAGTAAGAAAGAACGGACCCACGCAGGTTATAGGTTTTTTCGTTGACCTCGCTGGGAAATGTGTAGAAGGACTACAGATGAACTGGGAAAAGTACCTAGTTAACCAGCTCGAACTGGATTTCCGCGAAGCTTAGGATTAGGGTTATGAGTTTCACTTCAGCTGGCTCCTGATCCTCATCGCATTTATTGCTTGGGATATGCTGGAAGGTGAGACCTTACCTGACATCCATCCATTCGAGCCGCTCATTGTGAAGTTCAACATGCTCTGGTGTTCGAGTGATATGGGAAAGCAGTGGCAGTCAAACACAATATTTCATACCTACTACCTGCAGCTTAGGAGGGCTATTGATTCCTTCCCTCGTATGACACCAAACACCCTGGACAGGTTCAGGCCTCTTATGAAGTTCTGCGTAGATAGGCATTTTATTTACATTACTGCACATGCTGATGAAAGCAAAGAAGAACTTCAGTACTACTATAAGCTCACTACAGAGGACCTGGAAGAAATCATTAAAGAATGGTCTGTAGAACTTTTTATCCCTGCTAACCCCACAGATCTGTCTGACCCAGACCTCATTGGAAACCTGGTGGTTACTCGGGAAGAGTATGATGCCCCAAGAAGCAGTGGGAAGAAAAAGAAGCAAGATGCACAGGAAGTACACGACACATAAGAAGAGACCCCATCCAAGTCACCTAGTGGAGGAGGTGATGACGAAGTGAACAAAGAGGAAAAATAACAAGAAGAAGATAATCAAGGCAAAGTAACACCGCCACAGAACCTACCTGATGACACCGATCCATCTAAGAAAAGGAAGGTTTCCTCCACGAAACCTTCATCATGGAAGAAGTCCAAATCCAATAAGCCAAAGATGCAGAGTCTACTCACAGTCGATGACTTTGACTTCATTATTTTAGCTGTGGGAGATGCCTCATAAGAGATTTTTCAAAGAAATGAAGAAAAAAAAGAATCCATGTACGATAGAATTGCAGCAGAACTAAGAGGTGTACAACAATCCCTTTATTCGAGCCACGCAGTGTCCACTGCGCCTCCTCCCTCAAAATAACTAGAGTTGGGAGATGAGCCTTCTCAACCCTGCAAACTGGTTGATGTGACTGAAGCCCGCCTTCATCGAGCGCAAGCTGAGAAAGACCAGGCCACAATAGCCTTGCAAGAAGAAAAGGAGGAACTTATAGAGAAACACAGGATTGGGCAACAGAAGAGGGATGCCCTTTAAGCGAAGTTCTAAGAAGAGAGAGCGTAGATCCAACAGGAAAAAGAAAAGTTTCTCGCGGAGCAAGCCGGAGTAAAAGTAGTCAACAGAGCACTTCGCTTTGTGACAGGCTTGGAGCAGAAGGAGGAAGAACCAATAGAACACCAAGTAGCACAGCTCGTGGAAGCCATCCAACAACTTCAACAAAGAATCATGGATCTGGAGCTAAGAACAGTGCCCAGTACTCCACAGGATGTGCGAGGTCAAAGAGAAGCGATTGCCTGAGGCACAGTTGAAAGAATCAAGGGCCTCGCCATGGAATGTAAACAACTAAGTGATCGCAGTGCCCAAACTTATGAGCGACTCACTGAGGATATAGAATTTAAGGCACTAGAGTCACAGCTCCAAGAGGCGAAGAAACAAGTAGAAACAATACAGGCGCAATTGAAGCTCCTGTCTGCCATTGAGAGGATGAAGCGATCCCAAGAACAACGCACTGCCCAACAGTAGGTCAACACCATTCAGGGAAGAGTCATGGAAGTGACTCAGAGGCTTCAACCAATATAGGACGAGGCGTGCCAACTGTTCATAGAGATCGAAGGTTGAGGAGCATAACTAGAGCAAGTCGTCACTGCAGTTAAACAACGCTTAGAGGGACCTGTCAATGAAGCAGTAATCCAACAGTTCGCTAAGCAGGAGGTTGTGGCACAGTAATAGGTCGAAGCAGATCGAGCCAAGCTCGAGGATTTTGAGGCATAATTACCCAGAGAAGAGTGACTTGGGACGAGTCACAGGTGATTGTTGGGGGCATGTTGGCCCTTCAACAAGTTTTGAGGATCCTTGATCACGTTTTACCTAATTTTGGGACTTCGACGGGCTGTTGAAGATGGAGCGCAAGTCAAAGCAGAGATCGCGATATCTTGTCTCCTTTTTAGGGATTTTTGGGTTTTGGGCTTATGTAAAAGGTATGCGAATGTCGACCCATGGGTTTACCCATGCTTAGGTCTATTTTGTAATGTATAAATAGAAGACTAGGCAATGTAAGAGGAGTCAATTGCAAGTTGTGCTGAGTGCAAATGATTGTAAGAGGCTTGGTGCATGTTGTATGTTGAGACTTGGAGAGCTAAGTGCAATTTGTTTGTACTTCTCTGTGCACAGAATGTGGAAGGATCTATGCCTAGATCAATTCAGGGAAGGAGGATTCAACCAGGTGCGCATATCTCATGTACTCTACGGAGTTGATTTTGAGGCTTTGTGCATGTAAGAAGATTGACCGAAGATAATAAAAAAGACAAAGATTTGGTGGACGTAGCCCCAAGGTGGGGGTGTTGGCACAGGGGAAGACCTAGGGTTCAACACTTCAACAACGCACCAACAAAACCCTAACTACCGGCCCTTTCGACAACACCTGCGAAGCAGATGAAGTCTCACCTGAGGTAGCGGCAGGGGTGGTTGTAGGACTCCAGTGTATGAAACCTTAGCTGGGACACAAATCTATGATTCTAACATGTAACATAGCACTCAACAGTTAACATTCATCAATACCCAATTCTTATTTACAACGCATTTAAACCCTAATTATAGAATATCACAGTATTCATTCAGATCTAAGGTATTTAAGCACTAAGCATATGTTCATAAGTCAGATCTAACATCCATCCATATCATTCAGCACTAAGCAAGCACTAAGCATCAACATATCTATCTATCATTCATCTATATTAAATCAATAAGTAAGTAAACACAAAAACACATCAATACATTGCACAAAGCATAGAAACAAAACATGTACGTGGTTCACCCCCCTTGGGGCTACATCCACCAACTCTTCTCTTCTTTATTATCTTCGGTCAATCTTCTTATAGACACACAACATCCAAGTCCTGTTGGAAATACTAAAACAACTGAGAGGGGGGGTGAATCAGTTGTATGTGAGCTTAAACAATTTTAAGTCTGTTAGAACATTATTAATCTTTCTTCATGTGGTCATCAATAATATAGCATATGGATAGTAAAAGTAAAGACCATCAATCACACATAAAATACACACAGAGACAAATTTTCATGAGGAAACCCATAAAGGGAGAAAATCTCTTCTTCTTCGAAATGATAGGTAGTCTCTTTCAGTTTTGTACATCATTTACAATTTGAGTACCAACTCAATGTGAGGCTGCTACCTCTGTTTTACAAGATGCAACTTGTTTGAGAGCTCTACTCTCTGGTTTCTCTAGCACCCACTAGAAGGAAGCACCAACTCCCTGAATATTCCAACACCAACTGGATGGAAGATCCAACTTCCTGAATGTTCCAGCACCAACTGGATGGAAGCACCAACTTCCTGAATGTTCCAGCACCAACTGGATGGAAGCACCAACTTCCAGTTACACAGGCT
>SNQJ01S0148365.1:0-23587 GCA_010110895.2 Picea sitchensis | reverse complement strand
CCCCAATGGCCTAGCTTGAGATGGACTAAATTTGGTTTCTATTCATACATTAATAGATTAAAATATAAACTATATATGTAGGAAAGTATCTTGACAATGTTATCATGCATGATCTTCCCTAAAGTCTCCACCTTTGCTTGAAATCCCTTGTCTTAGTCAAATTGTAGTTTCTTGTTGTTCGAAATCCTTTTCACAACAATAGTATTATTATTCACCAATGTTTCCTTGTACACTTTTCCTACACCTCCACTTCTAATAACATTGTCTTCTATCAATTTCTTTAGATTATTTGACTCATCAAATTCCACCTTGTGAAAGTCTGCGAGTTTCCATGACTCTACTCTTGATTTAATGCAAGCAAAGATCTTGTATCTCTTATTCAAGATACCTATACCAACCATGAAGATTGTTATTATCTCAAGAATAACCACAATCAATACTCTATACAGATAGTTTTCAAATCCATATTTTTGCTGGAAACATGAAGAGAAGCCTCAATGGACCACCTCCACAAAGGCCCAGATTGTCAAGAAAACTTTTATCATAGGCTAGATTATTGTAATCAACAAGAACATATCCAAACAATAGGTTGCTAGACATATTCACAAATCTTAACTTGAGATTATCTAATTCAAGAGGTATATTCCATGAAAGCAAATTGTTTGAGAGGTCAATGTTATTAAGAACAAAGAACAACCCAACTGATGTGGGAATTAATATTATATTGTAGTTGTTGGAAAGGTTAAGATGAAAAAGACATTTCCATGCTATTATTATGATCCCATGAACATCCCCATACAACATATTGTGATCAAGAGAAAGTTTTAGTAGTGAGGATAATCTAGTGAGTTCCATTGGAATAGTCCTAGATATATTGTGACCGGCCATGAAGATGATGAGATTCCACAGTTGTCCAATGACAGAGGGAATGGATCCACTAAATCGATTGTTCAATATCTCTAATGCCCAAAATTTGATTTCTTTAGTGATTTGAGTATGAATTTGGCCATGGAAATTATTGTTTGTCAATCTAAATTCTCCAAGGAGTGGAGAACTCCATAACCCCAAAGGATCCTCACTTCTTAGTTGGTTATTGTGGACTTGGACACTGTTTAGACTAGGACAATATCCTAGAAATTTAGACAGGTTTCCACTAAAATTATTCTTAAAAACAATGAAATCTATTAATACTTTGTCTTTCTAGACATTCTATAGAAGAGGACTAGAAAGGTCATTCATTGATACATCAAATTCAACAAGTTTAGGATGCATCCCAATTCTTTGGGGCACTTGTCCTATAAGCTTGTTATGAAAAATATTGAGATGGACTAACTTTAGTAATCTTATCAACCCAATACACACACAACAGGAACATGTGTATGATGTGTATTCCAATTGTCATACAGAGCATGCCCAATGGGCTGCTCTATAGGCCACTTGGAATACACAATTGGCACAATGGGCTTCTCTGTATGACATATAAATTGTCATTCAAAAATTGTAAATGGAACCCAAAACAAAGGTTTTGTCAACAAGTATACATGAAATTCATCATATCATTAAATGCGACAATAACAACAAATATTTTTATAATGGAATCTGAAGAAAACTGTCAACTTACAAATAGGCACCTTAGTCTTAATATTTTGTAGTTCTTAAATATTTGCAAAGCAACAAGATGTACTCACAAAATCATAATACTAAAAAGGTGAATCCATATTAAAAGACCCAGCTACATAATGCACCTCACTACCTATAGTAGTGAGTAAAGAGGTAAGAAATGTACCTCTAAGGTATTGAATCTGAGATGAGAAGGTGGAGACAATTATTTTATTATTATGACCTTAAGAATGGTTGAAAATGTCATCTTCACATAACAAAAGTGTTAATGTTTATGCCATTATTATAGTTCTTTGCATTTCAGTAGATAAGAGCATCATAAGAACAAGATCACTGAGAAATACACATCCACAAGAGACATAGCATTTATCCTGGGAAACCCTCTAGGGGAAGAAAACCCAGCAAAAACTTCCTTATCATAAATAGCATACAATGTTCAAGAGATAACTCAAACCAATCACGAGAAAGTCTCCCAAAGAGATGGGCCCGCCCCTCTTCTCCTCTCACCAACTTGTAATTCGCGGCTTGCCTCATAAGAATGAGAAAGTGAAAGTGTGTTTTAGAAGTGGTAGCCTCTTAAATTATATCGATCGGCGTGTGAGAGTCCTGCATCTAGCGGTGACCTCACACCGGGTGGGTAAACCCACCTTTAATTAATTAAGGCCCTTTCATTATAGTACATTGGGGCGACTTCTTAAATGCACTTTGTAATTTTCCGATTGATCAATCCATAAAAAGGGATTTGGTCATATACAATGCCGACATGATTAATCCTCAATGGGGATTAATCCAGTAACAATAATAATAATAATGACATGATTAATCCTCGATAGAGTTTAATCCAATAATAATAATGACATGATTAATCCTGATAGGTTTAATCCAATAACAAAATAATAATAAGAATGCTCTTAGCGGTTACATTATTTCAACACTCCTTAGCAAGAGGGTGTTCTTCATTAGCATCAGGTGAGATAGGTATGCATCATCGGTGGCATCTGGAGGGCAGTATCATCAATATCATCTTGAACAATTGTCTAGCATTTTACAGTCATCGAAAAGTTTCTTCATCGACAACATCATCATTCTCAAAGATGCTATCATCATCTGCATCAAATGTGTATTGATAAAAATGATATAATGGCACTAGGATGGTACATCACCCGGTGCTATATTGGCTCAATGTCCCGCGGTGGTTAATTTGGTAGCTCGATATCAGTCACATCTTTCTTTCGTCTAACAACTAGGTCGGAAAGAAGTAATAATATCATCATCTGGCTTTATGTCTAACAACTAGGTGACGAGGAATCATAGCGTCATGCTTTACATCTAACAACTAGGTGAAGCATGACTCATCTTACTTACGTCTAACAATGAGGTTAGAGCAAAGGAACACATCAACATCTGGCTTTAAGTCTAACAGCGAGGTCGAAAGCAATCTGTTATCATGCCTTACATGCAACAACAGGTTAGAAGCATGACTCATCTTGCTTACATCTAACAGCGAGATCGAGAAGCCGAGGAACACATAAACATCTGGCTTTACGTCTAACAAATAGGAATTAGGAAGTGAGAATCAAATCATGCTCGTCTAACAAAGCCCAAATTAGGAATCATGACTCATCTTGCTTTTGACCTCGCTGTTAGAGGTAAATCAAGACACTGTGTGTATTCCTTTTTTCTGACCTAGTTTTTAGACGTGAAGCATAACTCATCTTTCTTTCGTCTAACAACGAGGTCATAAGCAGGATCATAGCATCATGCTTTACATCTAATAGCGAGGTTAGAAGCATGACTCATCTTGCTTCGATCTAGCGAGGTCGGGAAGAAAGGAATCACATCTATTCCCCCTTTTAGGGAAGGTCCTTCGGACAATACCAAGCTTATCTCGAGAATGTTCAAGCTTTTACACGAGATAGAGGCTTATTCATCACATAAGCAACCTGTTCATCCGTATATGCTGGAGCTTCAAGGCTCCTCTGTACCATGTCGCGGATGAAATGATAGCGGATCTCTATGTGCTTCAACTTTTCATGAAACACTGGATTATCACATTAGTTTTTAATGCGGCTTTTGATTGTCATAGAATGTGATTTAACTCTCATCCCCAAATCCGATAGGCATGTCAACAAATTTTTGAAGCCATATAAGCCCAGCATTCATGAGAACATCGCGGAAATGTACTCTGCTTTATTTAACGAGCTGTCTTGGATTACTTCCTACTGCCACGAGATCATAGTTGATCCCAAGTTGAAACATCATCGGAATTTCTTTAAATGCGGCAATGCCCGATTGCCCAATCTACTGTCAGTACATCCGCCGATTATTGAAGTCGCAGTCTCCATCATAGAGACCATAATCCATTGTACCTTTAAGGTACCTCATCACATGTTTTGCGGCCACTAAATGAACATATGCAGGTTCTGGCTTGACTCAAGGTGTTCCTTGTAAGCGGATATGCAGTCAGTGTTCGTCCGGTACATTGCTTGGGTCAACCAAATCTATGCTGTCACAGTGGCATCTATCAAATCGTGAAGTATCGACCAAGAACTTCGGCTTTGCTTCCATGGGTGTATTCATGGACTTGCATTCTAGCATGTCGATTTTTTTTTTAAAGATTTCAAACTGTACTTCCACTGGTTAAGGAAGATTCTTTCGGACTCTACCGTACCTCAAGACCTAGAAGTAATGCATTAGGCCAAGGTCTTTCATTTCAAATTCAGCCCGGAAGGAAAGTCTCTGTTTACATTCAGCGATGAGCTTTCTTCTCTAGTTAGAATAATTCATCCACATACGGTAATAGTATTACTAGTTCATTCTCCATGATGATCTTGAAGTAGAAATTTGAATCTACTTTACTCTTGGTAAAAGCCAAGCTCGTCAAGCGTCATCGTCCATACCACCAACAGGGTGCTTCAATCCGTATAAGGCTTTCTTCAGTGTGCAGAGACTTATCTTCAACCTCAAACCCTTGGGGTTTCTCTATACACTTCCTCTTCAATGATACCATTCAAAGTTGTCTTCACATCCATCACAGTGCGGCTTCCATTTCATCTTAGCAACAAAAGCTATAATGGTTACGTCGAAGTGTATTTGGCTACGGGAGAGAATGTCTCTTCATAGTTGACTCCTTCCTTCGGGAAAAGCCATGGCGACAAATCTTGCTATATTTCTCAATACTTCCATCAGCGTATGTTTTATCTTGAAGATCCATTTTGATGATACCACATCCTTACTTTTTAATTAAGACAATTTCCCATACATCATTCTTTATTATGGATTGGTATTCCTCTTGTCATAGCATATACCCATTCCTTCTTCTGGATGGCCTCTTCCAAAACATGTAGGTTCCTCATCAAGTAGATTGCATCAAGCCGTTATGGCCCGGAGAATGGATTTGGTCTCTTCACATGTCTTGTGGTTCATGCGGAACACCATACTTATCTCCATCTAGAATAAGCTCTCTTGCCAAAGTAGGCTTTCTTTTATGGGAGAAGGTTATTTGAGGAGGTTCTTGAAATTCTATGATATCATGATCTTTAGGCCTCCTCATCGAAGAGATTATGACTTCCCTTCTACAGTTCTATGACTATGGGAACTTCCCTCCACGGGTTTGTCATCCACGGGATTTATAGGTTCCTCTTGATATACCTCTTCAAAGTGGCATCTTCTTGATTTCTTAAGTCTTTGACTTCTTCATCAAGGTCATGTCCTTGCTGATATCAATGTAAAGCGGTGACCATGTATGTAGATTTTGAATGCATGGATACCTCATGATTATCCCACAAATATTCCCTTCTTTACGGAGGGCTCGGCTTGTTTCTTTTTCTCTTTAGGTATATGAATAAACCTTGGACAGCCAAATATTTTGAGATGGCTTACTTAAGCTTCTTTTAGGTGAACATTTCTTAGGTCTTGAACCCAAGTGCACTATGGGATAGTTTGTTATGCACATACAAATCTGCCATAGCTGCTTCTTCCCATATAAGCACATAGGAAGATCTTGATCTTCACATCTTCTAGCATGGATTCTGTTCTTCCATTCGGCTACACTGGATTTTTTTGGGAATCTTGATCCCAACATCTTTCTTGAAAGTTCGAGCTCTTAGGGTATATATTCTTCTCCATTATCGACTGAGTATCTTAATCTTTCTTTGGAAAGATTCTATCAAACTTTGAATTCTTGATCTTCTTTGAACACTTCAAATATATCGGGGTCTTTTACGAGAATAATCGTGTGAATGATACATAGTGTACATACCATTAATGGAGGATGATGGCATTGGGCCACATACATGCGAATGAATGAGTTCTAGGACTCCTTTTGCCTTGTTGTTCCTCTTTGGAAGCGAGTTCTTGATGTTCTTCCTTAGCACGTATCCATCATCACGCCTTCGCGAATGCACCTTTGAGTTCTGGTAAACTGTGACAACTTTGCATATGTATGGTAGCCTTGTAGTTGATGTGAGCTAATCTTCTAGAGTTCACATGGATTCTTCAATAAGCTGAGTCATGGCGATACGAGTGACCCACCTTCTTCTTCCATGGATGATTGCTTCATTTATGATTTCTTCTTTAACCGTTACTTATGCACGTATGTAGCTTCCTCATGTGACTGGAGCAAGGTCAACAAAACAACAAGCAAGAATAATGTCGTTCTTGATAATATAAAAGAAACAGCGCACGAACAATCATCCACGGTAGCTCCTTTAGAGAACATTGCCTAATTTGTAAGATTAAAGGTAAGGAATTTTAATATGAAATGGGGAGTCAACACTCTGTAGTGTTGTGACCAAGCATTCTTCCATGGCAATCCTGAAACTAACACAGAGTTTCTCTAGAGGAGGTGTTAGTCATATCAAACAAAATATTCTCACATGTTATCAAATTATAATACTTTGTGATTTCTATCTAAAGTCATCGGCTTGTCATGTGTACCTTTGAATCTTGATTAATCAAACTTGGAGCCTTGTCCTCCAAGAGTGAGTGCTTTGCTTTTCTTCCGGTCTCCTTCACTCAAGTGATGAGTGCTTTCTTCAACCTATCTTATTACTAAGACAATATGCTATCTTGACAAGAGAGTAGGTTAGAGGATAAACTCTATGATCAGCTTTGATGCTTCTAATGATTTGATCATGGCTTCAACATGCAACACCAATCAAGATAATTTCATAACAAATAGATGCATATTAGAATAATCACACCTTGGTTGCATCACTCCTAAGATATGTTGGATCTTGAATCATACGGATCTATGGAAAAATATCCTTCTCCTGCAAATACTCTTTAGGGTTTAACCATTAACCATATGTGGTACATACCTCAGATAGCATTTGCGAGGAAGTAGCTCCATCGTGCTTGGCCATTAATCGTGCAAAACTTCAAAGTGATTGCAACTGGTTCTACAGTATAGCTGGCCCAATGTACAGCTGCAACTGGCGGATTCACGAGGCAGCAAGCTGGCCTGCTTTACCAAGCTGCAACTTAGGGTTTTATGAAACCTAATTTTCAAGCTTTTGAATTTTTGAAATTAGATCCAGAGGATAGATCACGGTGGGATTGGTGGTAGTGTTCTGAAAATCAAATTTTACCCCTTCAAATCTGATCTGCGGATTTGAATTTGAGATTAGCTTCTAGTTTCACGGTGCCTATAAGTACTCAAATTGCTTACGGTATACGGTACTCTGGTTTTCTGGTTTTCGGTACTTTGTGAAACTAAGGATTCACTTTCCGAGAGATCTAGCCGAAAGAATTAGCATCTAGGTGTAAATTGATCATGTGGGGAGGAAGCAACTTTATAGAATTGATAAGAGAGTGAAAATACTCCTTTCAAAACCCTAATTTTGGAGATGCGATAGCAGTGGCGTTTTTCCTCTTGCGGTGTGCTTTCTTGGGTTAGCTCACGATGCCATGTTAATGTTTATGCCATTATTTTTAGTTCTTTGCATTTCAATAGATAAAAGAGCATCATAAGAACAAGATCGAGAAATACACATCCACGAGACTAGCATTTATCCTAGAAACCCTCTAGGGAAGAAAACCCGACAAAACTTCCTTATCATAAATAACATACAATGTTCAAGAGATAACTCAAGTATCTGAAATTCCTCCCTAAGAGATGCACCACCCCTCTTCTCCTCTCACCAACTTGTAATTGCGGCTTGCCTCATTAGAGAATGAGCAAGTGAAGTGTTTATAAGAAGTGAGGTGCTAGCCTCTTATTTATATCAATCTAGCATGTGAAGAGTCACCATCTGGCGGGGCGGACCTCTCACAGCTGGGTGAATAAACCCACCTTTAATTAATTTTGTCCCTTCCATTATAGCTGTTGGGGCCGACTTCTTATTATGCACTTTATGGTGTCATAGATGATCAATCTGCAAATGGGGATTTGGTCCTTATACAATTAAGACATGATAATCCTCAATGGGGATTAATCAATAACGATAATAATAATAATGACATGATTAATCCTCAATGGGGATTTAATCCAATAATAATAGTGACATGATTAATCCACAATGGGGATTTAATCAATATTTCTAAAATAATAATAAGAATGCTCTTGTGATTACATTATTTCAACAAAAAGTAACAGGGTGCTATTGCCAATCTTTGGTCTATGCCCATAAATAGTTCAACCTCAAACTGCAAATGGACTCAACAATCTTTTTCAATGCCCAACATCTATCCATAAATGGAAAACCATATCAACATAAAAATATTCAATGGAATGCAATATGACTAACCTTATCCCAAAATAAATATAATCTTCCAAATTTAAACAAGTATTCTTAATACCCTAGAGGAAACCCACCTTTAATTAATTTTGTCCCTTCCATTATAACTGTTGGGGCCGACTTCTTATTATGCACTTTGTAATTGTCCGATGATCAATCCGCAAATGGGGATTTGGTCCTTATACAATTACCGACATGATTAATCCTCAATGGGGATTAATCCAATAACATTAATAATAATAATGACATGATTAATCCTCAATGGGGATTTAATCCAATAATAATAGTGACATGATTAATCCACAATGGGGATTTAATCCAATAACAAAATAATAATAAGAATGCTCTTCGCAGTTACATTATTTCAACAAAAAGTAACAGGGTGCTATTGCCAATCTTTGGTCTATGCCCATAAATAGTTCAACCTCAAACTGCAAATGGACTCAACAATCTTTTTCAATGCCCAACATCTATCCATAAATGGAAAACCATATCAACATAAAAATATTCAATGGAATGCAATATGACTAACCTTATCCCAAAATAAATATAATCTTCCAAATTTAAACAAGTATTCTTAATACCCTAGAGGAAATGACCAAGTTCCTATGCAAAACACCCATTAACATAGAGAAAAACTATATCCTTATGAACAGATTTAGTTGTAACCAATCGACACTTTCTTCAATTCATCAAGGATCTGGAAGAGAGGGGTCTCTTCATCCAACGGTTTCCCTCCCTAGATAATATTTCCAAACATTTCACCTCCCCTCATTCAATCATTTAGAATCAAATTCAACATCCACATATAAGTTTATATGCAATGAGAATTTTATAAAGAAACGAATTTCATAGTCATTTTGTTGTTGAACAATGAGTAAATGAGAAGGGAATGAACTAAAGTGAAAAGAAGACAATGGTATTTTAGCCTGGTAGTTGGGTTTTACTTGAACAATTATTTATTCCAATATTAGGTAGTAACATAATAATGCCATCTTTGGACTATTGGAAGTTATGTCTTTGTGCAACAAAAGACATGATTGATTTTGTCGTCAAAATGGTGTACTTTGTATGCCACTTGGCATACACAACAGGCACAGGTGCCTGTTGTGTATTCCAATTATTAAAATTTCACTTAAGCAATTACTCGTAATCAATATTGTTTAACTTTAAACTATTAGAACAATAATTTCATATATAAATATCATTGAAAGAAAGACATCCACAGTATACACAAGATTTATCCTGGGAAACCCTCTTGGGGGAGAAAACCCAACAAAGCATCTTCAATATACATTCGTAAAAAAATACAATGTCTCTCTCCAAGATATATCTCACAAAATAAAATATAACCAAAAGATAGGCCAGAAACCCTAACCAGAATAGGGTAGTGCACCACTATACCAAGATAGGCCTCCAACAGATAACTAAAAGCCTTCACCAAAACACCCTTACTTTGTATTTGTGTCTCCTCCTCAGACTTGCGCACTTTTCCCTGAGAGAGATAACTTGTATTGTGTGTTTTCCAAATCAGGCACCTAGCCTCTTATAAATACAAGTTGAGCCACCCTGAAATTAGGTTAGGATCGACTTGTACAAATGACACTTTCTAATTTACATTTTACTTTTACGAAGGCACAATAGGGTCGACTTTACAAATACAACATAATATTATTATTTTAGGTTTTTGACTTGGTCTAATACAATAAGAATATCTACCAAAGCTACTCAAACTTCAATAGTCCCTCTTAGCAAGGAAGGTATTCTTCCGGCACGATCATCATGATTGCTTCTACAGTTTTGTACACTTGACCATTGACTTGTTGAATTTCCACGAATCTATATTGAACAAGTTTTATAACCATGTCATGCATCTAGGGTCTCATCATCCTTTCAGAATTTATGTCATCATGGGGCTTCAACTCGCCATCTCACACAAAATATGGCATCTAGTTCATACATAACTAGTAGAAATATCATTTTGAGTTTGAGCTTGTCATTCTGGAGTTTTTGTGTGTTCTTGGTGTTCTTCAGATTGTTTACGAGGTGGGTCTATTTCACTCTGTGAATTTGTTTCGTCATGTTCTATAATTATAGATGAGGGTTGTTGATTTATCATTCTCCTTGATCTAAGTTTTTCTTCATTTCATTCAGCAAAGGTGATGCAATATGTGGGGAAAATGGACATTTCGGCTTGTTGGATAGTTTTATTATTCGGGTTTGGGTTAGACTAAACATGTAGTTCAGGTCATAGTGGAGGTTTACTTGGTAGTACATTGGGTGGCAAGGGTAATGGTTGTTTTTATATAGGAAAAGTTTTTTATTGTACAAACGAATGAGAATGGACTATGATTTTCTGATGCAGGAGCATCTCTCCACGTCAGTCAACCAGCCAGCCAGCCACGTCGAGTGCGTGCATTCAAGCTGAAGAGAGGCGTAGCCTCATTTAAAATCTGAATTTAATGTAATTAAATGTTGAAGGCTGGTGAGCCATAGGAGCTGTGCCTTTGTGCGGGTGTTAGGTAGATCAGCTTTAATGCTAGATCGGCTGAGATCTAGATCCAGATGCTGGACTAGACAACCATTTATGGTAATTGAATAGAGTAGGTAGACCTGGAGGGAAGCACTCGATGAGCCCCTCAGGTAAAAGAGATTTTGATATCTCATTTTGAAGGGTGGTTGTAGATGAGTGTGGTAGAGAAGAGAAGAGCCAAAGAGAGCTCGAGGACACCTTTGCAAATACAGGCATTTGCCATTGTTAATATAAACATAAGCATTTTTTCCTGCATGAATTCTGTGTTATATGGATGTCTGTGAGTGTTCCTTTTATGTTGTGAATGTATATGTTGTCATCATGCATTTGCAGGGAGTTTGTGTGATTTCAGGTGAAGGTATTTGAGGTTTCATGCCATGAGGGCGTGACAGAGTGCTGCGGACTCTGAATACCGGTGCACTGATGCACTTCTGAACTCTGAGGAGTCAGACGAAGACATGCTGCGACACAGAGGCTGGAGTCAACAACTTGGAGGAAGACCTCAAGGTTGTTAAATACCTTGGAGGCAGGGTTGTGTATCTAAGACACAGTTGCAGACAGAATCACTGAGGATTCTGTAGGAGCTCTGCCAGGTGGGCATTGAGCATAAGCATGAGGTGTTGAAGAAGAACTCAACCGTGAGTTCAGAAAGAAGACAAAATCTCTAAGGAATTATGTAGAAGCTCCGCCAGGTGGGAATTGAGCAGGTGCAAGGAGTGCACAGGAGAAAGGGATAGAATTGTTGAACGTTCTGTGGAAGAGGAGAACTCTGCCAGAAGGGCATCGAGACGTTGTGCAGATAGGCACAGGAAAGAAGAGAACTCTTTGAGTTCCATGAATTGAGGAAGTATCCACTAAAGGATATTCACTGGGTTGTTGAACACCCAGAAAGACTCAGCAAGAGGTTGCTTGAGAAGGATAGTCAGGAGGGAATCCATTTTATTTCTCCATCTGTAAGAGAAGGAAGGCAAAATCCCGCAAGGGGTCTGAGTGTTTGTGAGAAGCTCAGGATGGATAGCACCAGCGAGTGCATCTGAAGAATCTGCAGGAGCGCATACGTCGGAATCCTTTGAGGATTCAAAAAGATAGGGAAGAGTTCAGAGTTCCAACAAGCTCAGGAGGAGCAGCGTTATTGAGGATGCGTGACGAGAACTCAAGCAAGGGAGCTCGCAGAGGAAAGGAGAACAAAGGTCGAGCCTTAAAGAACGTGAAATTCTTCCAAGTCTGGGAGAAAGTGTGCAGGAAGCTCAGGAAGAGACCGACAAACGTCGGATCTCACTCTGAAATCCCGTAAGTTGTTGGATCGGGTGAAGGCATGCAGAGGTTAAGCTTCTGGAGGAGCACAGAGAAGGAGGATAGATCTGAGCCGTTAGATCCGGTGCAAGATCGCCGACAGTCGTTGGATCTGCAGAAGCTGCGAGGGAGTTAACCTCGTGAACAGGAGGGAGATCCCGACAGGTATCGGGATATCACCACTTGGGATATCGGAGATCCTGAGGTCGAAGGAATCGGGACACTATAAGTCTCGAACAACGAGATCAGATCTGGACCGTCCTTCAGAGAAGGGACGTGTGGCAGTAATCGGCGCCATCGGGAAAAAGGGCCGACAAGGAAGCCCCCCATCGGAGTTGGTTCATCTGGAATCGGGATATCGGAGATCCCGGGAGCAAAGGGTTTGTGCATTTCAGAATCATGAAACGCAATTTCTCGATAAGGCATAGGAGCGTGTGGGCCACACAGGAGTCGGTGAGGAGGATAGGTGGCAGATTTTCACGACGGGTGAAAGGACCGTTGACAGATAAACGACCGTGAGCCATCAGAGGATCGAGGATCAGAGAATTGCGAGTCCAAAGGGAGCATGCATATTGACATTGCAAATGCTGAAACCCCGATAGGAGAAGCCGCGAAAGGAGGTAAGGACACGGTCATGGAGGAAGTGGTCATATGGTGGGAGCTGAGCCAGGAGGGCCAGCGCGTGGAGAAAAGGAGCTCATCGGAGATTGGGAGTTGGAGAGAGAAGGAACTCTCGAGCACGGGGAGAGTGAAACCCCGATAACCTGAAGTTAAGATCAGGGGAAGAACGCGGTCATGTGCAGAAGGCCATGTAGGTGAATGAAGGACCTGTGGATCAGGTGTTATTAGGGATTCCACTGGGAGTCTAAAGAGCTAATTCGGCTCGCATGAGAATTCGAACGATCCTGTGAGCAGGAGGTCGGGAGAAGACCCTGCGGGGTGATAAAAGGACCTCGCCTACATCAGGTGGTATCAGAGCTTGAATCTTTCTTGTATATTTTAGGCAGGAAGAGGCAGAGGAGGAAATCACTCTGATACACGTCAAGTGGTATCAGAGCGAGAAATTCATCTGTGTATCTCAGGTGAAGGAAGACAGGGTTGCTGAGGACTCTGTAAGGACTTGTTTGCAGGTAGGCAGCAGTCCATAGACAGTCAGGGAGACTGTAGGAGGATGAAGTTGGAACACTCAGGGATGCAGAGTGACAACAGGTTTTCTAGGAGAGCAGACGGAGACAACACCATGGTTACTGAAGACCATAGGCATGCTAGGAGGAAGAAGAGAAAGGTAGAAAAGCTTGTGGAAATGGATAGAGAAATGGATAAAGACCTCTATGAATTAAAGGCAGACATAGAGAGGCTCGAACTACGGATGCGGCAGGATAGGAGGAGGAGACGGATGCATGAATTTCCCATGAAGAAGGCAAAAGAAAAATGGCCAGTCAAGCAGCTGATGGTCATGAGACAGCGCAGACTGTTAAGAAGATGGTTGAGGTATGCTGAAAACCTCAAGGCCACAGAGGAAAAGGTGATTTGTGTCTGTAAACCAGAGACTGGGAGAGGTCTCGATGATGAAGAGGATGAATTGGGATCAGTTGAGGATATCAAGAGCTGCCAGGAGGGCAAAGAAGAAATTCCTGTTTGCCAGGAGGGCCACAGATTGAGGTCACTGCGGGATCTCAAAGACTATCAGGAGGACATCTAGGGAATTTCACATTGCCAGCTGGGCAATGAAAGGAGGTCGCTGTGGGATCTCATAGTCTGCCAGGAGGGCAGTGGAAGCATATCAGACTGCCAGGTGGGCAGAGATGAAAATCCGAGACTGTCTGAAAGTCTCATGGACTCGGAGGAGAATTCAATTCAGCAAGGAGTGCTGATGAATATGGGATCGGTTGATCTCATAGTCTGCCAGGAGGGCAGCAGAGACATCCCATATTTCCAGGTGGGCAGGGATGAGCAAGTGAGTTGGAATCAGCCAGGGGAGCTGACTGAGCAAGTGAGCTCAAAGATAGATTTGGATCATCATGTGCAGCTGACAGAGGAGGAAGATCAGGATGATATTCTGATGATTGGGGGAATTGGAGTATTCCTACCATGTGCCCAGGAGGAGGCAGAAATTTGTGTTGCAGATGGTGCAATAGCAGAACAGTCACAGCTAACGATGACTGTCAAGGAAGAATTGGAGCAGGTGTTTGAGACTGCCCAAGCACAAACAGAAGTAGACGGAGAAGAGAAGGAGCATTCTGAAGAATGGCTCAATGACTTCAGCCAGGAAGCTGAGGAAGCTGCAGCACTGAAGTTGAAAACAAAAGATAAAGTTATCACTCCATGGGAGATGGAGCTAGAGATGCTGGAGGATTGGATGAACAATCCAGAGCCAGCAAGGGAACTGACAGAAGTTGAGCTGTCAGAGAAGGTGACTGAACAGCCAGTCAGTCAAAGGGAGACTGCAGAATAGAATTCTGCAGCCGAGTGGCAACTTGAGGCCATCGATGAAGATGAAGAAGATGGCATGGGAGATCACAGTGATCTGCCCATGTGCAAAAAACAATTGCAGCTGAGGAGACTGCAAGAGCCGAGCCAGCCATTGGAGTAGCTGGATGAAGTAATCTAGGAGATCATAAGGCTGATGGTAGAGTTAGCAGATATTGCCAGCAAGGAGAGGCTAAGAAGAAAGAGAGCAGCAGCAACAGCAAGTTGGAGCAGATGAACAGCTCCAAAGGATGATTTGGGATCCAGGAGGATTTCCAATAGCCTAGAGGGGAAGCGCATGAGCAGGAGCTCATGATTTTGCAGCTGAGGAGTTTGATGCAGGAGCATCTCTCCACGTCAGCTAGCCAGCCATCCATCCACGACGAGCGCATGCATTCAAGCTAAAGAGAGGCGCAGCCTCATTTAAAATCTGAATTCAATGTAATTAAATGTTGAAGGCTGGTGAGCCATAGGAGCCGTGCCTTTGTGCAGGCGTTAGGTAGATTGGCTTTAATTCTAGATCGGTTGAGATCTAGATCCAGATGCTGGACTAGACAACCATTTATGGTAATTGAATAGAGTAGGTAGACCTGGAGGGAAGCACTCGATGAGCCCCTCAAGTAAAAGAGATTTTGATATCTCATTTTGAAGGGTGGTTGTAGATGAGTGTGGTAGAGAAGAGAAGAGCTAGAGAGAGCTCGAGGACACCTTTGTAAATACAGGCATTTTCCATTGTTAATATAAATAGAAGCAGTTTTTCCTGCATGAGTTCTATGTTACATGCATGTCTGTGAGTGTTCCTTTTATGTTGTGAATGTATATGTTATTATCATGCATTTGCAGGGAGTTTGTGTGATTTCAGGTGAAGGTCTTTGAGGTTTCATGCCATGAGGGCGTGACAGAGTGTTGCGGACTCTGAATACCGGTGCACTGATGCACTTCTGAACTCTAAGGAGTCAGACGAAGACGTGCTGCGGCACAGAGGCTGGAGTCAACAACTCGGAGGAAGACCTCAAGGTTGCTGAATACCTTGGAGGCAGGGCTGTGTATCTGAGACACAGTTGTAGACAGAATCACTGAGGATTTTGTAGGAGCTCTGCCAGGTGGGAATTGACCGTAAGCACGAGGTGTTGAAGAAGAACTCGACCCTGAGTTCAGAAAGAAGACAGAATCTCTGAGGAATTCTGTAGAAGCTCTGCCAGGTGGGCATTGAGCAGGTGTAAGGAGTGCACAGGAGAAAGGGACAGAACTGTTGAACGTTCTGTGGAAGAGGAGAACTCTGCCAGAAGGGCATCAAGATGTTGTGCATATAGGCACAGAAAAGAAGAGAACTCTCTGAGTTCCATGAATTGAGGAAGTATCCACTAAAGGATCTTCACTGGGTTGCTGAACACCCAGAAAGACTCAGCAAGAGGTTGCTTGAGCAGGATAGTCAGGAGGGCATCCATTTTATTTCTCCATCTGTAGGAGAAGGAAGGAAAAATCCCCCAAGGGGTCTGAGTGTTTGTGAGAAGCTCAGGATGGATAGCACCAGCGAGTGCATCTGAAGACTCTGCAGGAGCGCAGACGTCGGAATCCTTTGAGGATTTGAAAAGAAGAAACTAGGGAGGAGTTCAGAGTTCCAACAAGCTCAGGAGGAGAAACGTTATTGAGGACGCACGACGAGAACTCAAGAAAGGGAGCTCACAGAGGAAAGGAGAACAAAGGTCGAGCCTTAGGGAACATGAAATTCTTCCAAGTCTAGGAGAAAGTGTGCAGGAAGCTCAGGAGGAGACCGACAGCCGTCGAATTTCACTCTGAAATCCCGTAAGTCATTGGATCGGGTGAAGGCGCGCAGAGGTTAAACTTCTGGAGGAGCACAGAGAAGGAGGATAGATCTGAGCCGTTAGATCTGGTGCAAGATCGTCAATAGCCCTTGGATCTACAGAAGCTGCGAGGGAGTTAACCTCGTGAACAAGAGGGAGATCCCGACAGGTATCGGGATATCGACACTTGGGATATCGGAGATCCTGAGGTCAAAAGAATCAGGACACTATAAGTCTTGAACAGTGAGATTAGATCTGGACCATCCTTCAGAGAAGGGATGCGTGGAAGCAATCGGTGCCATCGGGAAAAAGGGCCGAGAAGGAAGCCCCCCATCGGAGTTGGTTCATCGGGAATCGGGATATCGAAGATCCCGGGAGCAAAGGGTTTGTGCATTTCAGAATCGCGAAACACAATTTCCCGATAAGGCNAGGAGTCAGCGAGGAGGACAGGTGGTAGATTTTCGCAACGGGTGAAAGGACCATTGACAAATCAACGGTCGTGAGCCATCGGAGGATCGCGATTCCAAAGGGCACATGCATATTGACATTGCAAATGCCGAAACCCCGATAGGAGTAGTCGTGAAAGGAGGTAAGGCCACGGTCGTGGAGGCAGTGGTCATATGGTGGGAGCTGAGCCAGGAGAGCCAGCACGTGGAGAAAAGGAGCTCATCGGAGATCGGGAGTTGGAGAGAGCAGGAACTCTCGAGCACGGGGAGAGTGAAACCCCGATAACCTGAAATTAAGATCAGGGGAAGAACGCGGTCATGTGCAGAAGGCCGTGTAGGTGAATAAAGGACCTGTGGGTCAGGTGTTAGCATTGATTCCACTGGGAGTCTAAAGAGTTGATTCGGCTCGCATGAGAATTCGAACGATCCTGTGAGCAGGAGGTCGGGAGAAGACCCTGCGGGGTGATAGAAGGACCTCACCTACGTCATTTTCCCTCTTGGAAAAGGATAATTTCTCCATCCCTGAGACCATGGAATTATTTGATTCGAATATGGAATCCAAGGTGTGGGATACTAATCTTGTTTTGGATTGTGAAATTTCTATGGGGTTGAGGGGTATTGGATTTGCTATGGGATTTGAGTATTATATACATGATTCCAATTATTGAAAGGAAAGGATGCGTCTTGAGGTATACCTGGTAGACGAGCTTGCCATGGTTTCTTGGAGATGAAATATGTTTTCTCTATCCCTTCATTCAAACCCTTAAATACTTATTTCAATCCTAGAAATGATGGACAAAGTTTTGTTGAGTGGTATAGTTCACAGATACTGCATATTTCCACGTTGTCAAGTGGGAATTCCCTACGAGGATGTTTTTCCTTGAATTTAGGACAAAATATTGTCAATGCCTTCTCTTCTTTGACCTGTTTTTTTTTTTACCTGCAAAACA
The DNA here is from genome assembly GCA_010110895.2 of Picea sitchensis. Taxonomy (NCBI): domain Eukaryota; kingdom Viridiplantae; phylum Streptophyta; class Pinopsida; order Pinales; family Pinaceae; genus Picea; species Picea sitchensis. The sequence goes on along the minus strand of SNQJ01S0148365.1, from coordinate 5,731 downwards.
TACAACTGTGTGGTTAAAGAGATAAGGATATCAGTCTTAAAATTCTCAAATAAATTACCAATTTCTGCTCCTGTCACTCCACCATTGGTAGATTTATGTATTCTTGCAGTAGTATCTCATGCTTGGGATCTGTTTCTTGATGACCCTCCCGAGCTCCTCAAGCATAAATAAATAATGTCCTAAAGTGGTTCCTTTGATATATCTCCCTTCCCCATTAGGTTCATCACATCTAGACAGTCATCCCTCATACCTCAACTCAAAATTGTCTTTAAAATGTCCTTATACAAATCATTATGTTTAGATATTTGTAAATTATATTTGAGGTGTTCCACATAATTCTCCAGTCTCTCTTCCTCCTTATGAGACATTTTGAAAAGTTCCTCCCTCTAGTCTCTTTTTATGCAATAGTCATGATATTTTGTTAGAAAGGTCTATTTCATATTATCCAAGGAAGTTATAAATTCATAACCAAGTCCCATGAACTATCTTAACATTGACCCTTTTAGTGTAGCTAGAAATAATTTTAGTTTTTGAGCGTCCGCGGTATAATCATAGCTTCGACACAGAACTTCAAATTCGAACAAGAAGGCATTTGGGTCTTCACTTATATGACTGTGAAAGTTTGGAAGTGCAGAAAGAGGTATATTCTTTATTGGTGTCGGTCCTGGAATTTTCCTAATAGGGAAATAATAGGTCGAAACTGTGTCATTTCCATTTTCATTTTCCATGTGTCTTTACCACAAAGTACGAAGTTTCTGCCAATCAGGTCCAGGGATATTTTCTTTTTTTGGGATATTCTTCGACGATTGTTTGGGGTTCCCAACAAGACTCCCCTGATCCAAAATAGGGTTATCAGTTGGGTTAATAATGGGTTGATCAATTTCTGACCTTTTATTAGGTTGATTGAATTCCATCCTGAAATCTAAATGTTCCCGATTTTCATTATCAGAATATTCCAGACCTTCTGTCAATTCTCTATATTTGGCCTCTACTGTTGTTGTTGATGATTCTCCCCAAAAAGGGGACTAAGAATCCACCCTTCTTCGTGGTTTATGTTTTTGATGTCCCCTCCTAAAGCTGATGAATCAACTCTGTTTATTAAGTCTTGAATATATGTCACTCATCCTTGATCTGGATTTCTTCTTCCACCAGGGCCCCTTCCTCTTCCTGTATTTTTCGAGGTCGACCATTATTCTCTTTTTTTATTCATGCATCATATATCCTACAATTCATCAAGACAGTGTCAAGTATTATTTTTTCACCCTTAATAACCTCCCGGACAAAGGCGCCAAAAATTTTGGTGTGTTTAAATGTCTAATTAAATTATCCAATGCATTCAACTGTCAACCCGGGGTAAGTCTTTTATTACAAGGTCATTGTGCAATGTATATGTGGAAAAAGAAATCTCCTAAAACTTTTTGGTGGATGAAATTATACTAATACTAACTCACACACTTTCATCACAATCACTATGAGTCAAACTAGGTCCTTATATCAACTTAAAACTTTAATCAAGAAAGATTCTTAAAAAGAATCCATAAGAATCAATCCACCTTCTACTGAAATTGAACCAATTTTTAATCATCCAAATCTTTACTGTTAAAACCAAATGAAATCTTAAGGAAAATCACAAAACATGTTGTTGGAAAGCAAGGAACACGTCTGCCAACAAGTCCAACCCTTTCTTGTAACTGAACAATCCTTTTTCATTTAACTAGAGACACAATGTTGTTGAAATCAACAATATTCTTCTATAAAGGAAGCACACCCTCATTGCAATTAATCATAACACACTCCTGCATAATTAAATTTGAAACAATTTTTGAATTTAATTGGAAACCCACACATGTAGAATTGGAATAAATCACTTGCTGAAATAAATTAAGAACCCACTCATGCAGAATTGAAATGAACACTTGTTGCAATGAATTAGAAACAAAATTGTACTGAATTGAATCGAGAACACACCAGTAATAAATCAGATTGTAACATATATGATTAAAACAATTCACTCACATCAATCATCTATACCAGGATTAAACTAAGGAAAAGTAATGACAAGACAATCTACTTCACGCTAAACTATTTAATAATACAAGAACAACAACCTTGCTAAAGAGGAGGGCCCTTCCTCCTTAGCAGGGGAGGAAAAACTAGAGAAAATGCAACTTTAATCACTCATGAATTGGTACCACAACTTTCCAAATCTCTATTATTCAATCAAAAGGTGCATATACAATTGTTGTTACTCATTCGTCAATCAACTATTCTTTATTTTCCCAAAACTAGCCTAACCTAGGAGCAAAGATGCTCTACCATTTTAAACTTTTTCTTCCTCTTATAATCATGGAAAATTACAATTATGAACAAAATCGAGAAAATTTTGATTCTCAAGTTGTTCGATGTCATCTTAATTAGGAAAATACAAGAGGATACACAATATTTCTTGTAACTTTTTACAACTTGCATAATGACTTTTATGGGCATAGCCGACTAAACGATCGTATTTATTTGGGCGGACAACCCATGTTTATAAAAAAAAATAGTCATGACTTAAGATAAGCCACATGATCAAGATAAATCAATCCTTGTCAGGCGGGCCCATAGATCAATGGTATAGTCAACATCATGCAGTGATCCTTTGGAGGTAACAACATTCTGAAGTAGCAGTGTTTGCATATAAAATCTCGAAGTAGCAACACCTCGAAGTATCAACACCTCGGAGTATCAGTGCCTTGGAGTAGTAGTGCCTTGGAGTAGTAGCACCTTGGAGTAGCAACACCTCGAAGTCGCAACGCCTTGGAGTAGCAACACCTCGGAGTAGAAACACCTCGTAGTAGCAACGCCTTGGAGTAGCATCTAATTATTATGTAAGATTCTTTGGTAATTACTCAGTAGTTACCCCACACAGACATCATCCTTCCCTAAATGAAGACAAATCTTAAATAATCAAAGCATCAAATGGACTTAACATACCAGTGTAAAAACGATAATTCTTGGACCATGATAGCTATGGGAAAGGTGCGAATAAGAAAGAAAAGGTACAAGATAAGTAACAAAACAATGGAAAAAAGGGTGTCATTCCCATGACTCAACATTTAGGACAATAGATAGTGCACTTAACTTGGGCCAAAGATCTTTCCATAAATCAAAGCCTTGGTATGTTCTAATAAACACAATTTATAACACATGTTGTTGTAGATATCACATTGAGTATGGTTATTATTATGACACACACACACACACACACACATATTACGTGTATTTTATAACACCCTTTTGCAAGAATGCTTAGTTATATTTCCATAGTCATCATCTAGAGACTTTATTCACAACATCTTGTGTACAAGGCCAAAGGGTTGTACATTTTGTCAAAAACAATTCTTAGATGGGACATGCCCCAAGTGCGGTGGAATGGCATTACTAAGAAAGTGCATCCATGTAAGAGATGAGTGTGGATTGGGGAGGAAGGAGGTTGCCTTGAAAATATTTAAATATGTAACATATGATATTGATTTACATTGAACACTTTTTTTTAAAGAAAAATTGTTCAATGTAAATCAAATGTTTAATAACAATATATTATATCAAGAAAAAGGAACAATAGTTTATATTTTAAAACAAATGTATAATAACAATACATCAAGAGAAAGATAGCATTTTATATTTTTATTTACATTAAGTTATGTAAATTTGACAAAAGATATAATTCTCTTTTATATCTTCTTGAAAGATTTCATTATAAAAAAAAATATTTTGATGAAAATTGATTTCATTATAAAATATAAAAATAAAACACCATGGCATGAAAGAATCTCTCACCTTTGTATGAATATGTTATTTGTATGAGAGCACATTAGTTGTATGAATCTATTTACTAAATCTATCACAATAAGCATAAATGGATTTCAATTAAATATTTTAACCCCTTCCTTTCCTATTTCTGGAAAATCACAATTTGCAACACCAAAAATGAGAATGCATACTTTAATTTTATATATTCTTACTTGGAAGGGATAGATTTTACACTTCAAGATCATATGTTATCAATGTCCTTTGAACTTGTGTGATTCTAAGTTTCCTTCTATGTAATATATCGGGTTAGTTCAAAGTTCTGATCATTTTCACAAAGGAAACACTTAATTAGATTTTACATACAGTTGAACATAGTAATGTCACAATGTGATGAACATAAACTGACGTCACAATGTGAAGAAAATAGGCATGTTGTGACAATGTGGATAGTAACGTCACAATGTGACGTTCATAAACAAACATTGCAATATGTCGCAAATCGCCTTGTCGTCACAATGTGACAAACATTTCCTCACATTGCAATGTGACACACATATAGCGACGTCTCAATGTGACAAACATTTCCAAACGCCGCAATGTGTTAGATATAGTAACATTGCAATCTACCAAACATACTGATGTCGCAATGTGACGAACATATACATGAACATATTAATGTCGAAATATGTCAAACAAAGTAACATCGCATAGTGACGAACATAGTAACATTTCAATCAACTGAACATATTAATGTCACAATGTGATGAACATAAATGGATGTCACATTGTGACAAGCATAGGCATGTCGTCACAATGTGACGTTCATAAACAAACATTGCAATGTGTCACAAATCGCCTTGTCGACACAATTGGACAAACATTTCCTCACGTTGCAATGTGACACACATATAGAGACCTCTCAATGTGACAAACATTTCCAAACGTCACAATGTGTCAAATATAGTAACGTTGCAATCTACCAAACATACTAATGTCACAATGTGACGAAAATATACATGAACATAATAATGTCGAAATATGTCAAACATAGTAACGTCGCATAGTGACAAACATAGTAACATTGCAATTAGTTGAACATAGTAATGACACAATGTGATGAACATAAATGGATGTTGCATTGTGACAAGCATAGGCATGTCATCATAATGTGGATAGAAACATCACAATGTGATGAACATAAACAACTTTTTCAATGTGTCACACATCACCTTGGTGTCACAATGTGAAGAACATTTCCTCACATTGTTATGTGATGCACATATCCTGACATCGCAATGTGACAAACATTTCCAAATGTCGCAATGTGTCGAATATAGTAACGTTGAAATATACCAAACATAGTAACGTCGCGCAATGTGTTGAACATAGTAACGTTGCAATCTACAAATCTATCAAACATAGTAACATCACAATGCGACAAATGTTAGAAAAACAGGACCACAGAGCAATAAAATAAAACAAATGCGGAAAATAAAATACAGAAGACACACAATACAAGAGAGACACAGATTTACATGGTTCATCTAGTGTGGGCTACGTCCACCATAGAAATTTCCAGGTCCTTCCTTTATTATTATCCAACAAATGAAGGGATACAACCTACAACAAAACCCGTTGTAACTTCATCTTCTTTCTCTCACAGTCTCCTCTCTCAGAATACAATATTCACCATCAACCATAGCCACAATACATTTCCCTCATAAAAGAGGGTTGCCTTCTAAGACAAAAAAACCCTAAAATAATCTCTACCGTTAGATCTATGACCTTATAATGAACGGTCCAGATTTACAATGAAATTACAATATACATTTACAAGGCAATTTTTCCTTCGGGGGCTTCGCCCCTGAACCCCGGCTAGGGGCCCGCTTGCTCCCAGACCCCCCAGCCGAGGGGATAGTCCCCTCGGACCCCTCAA
>SNQJ01S0148364.1:23597-46714 GCA_010110895.2 Picea sitchensis | reverse complement strand
AAGGCAACCCTCTTTTATGAGGGAAATTTATTGCGGCCATGGATGATGGTGAATATTGTATTCTGAGAGAGGAGACTGTGAGAGAAAGAAGAGGAAGTTACAACGGGTTTTGCTATAGGTTGTATCCCTTCATTTGCTGGATAATAATAAAGGAAGGGCCTGGCAATTTCTTTGGTGGACGTAGCCCACACTGGGTGATCCACATAAATCCGTGTCTCTCTTGTATTGTGTGTCTTCTGTGTTTTGTTTCTGCATTTGTTTTATTTTATTGCTCCGCGGTCCTATTTTTCTAAGAATATCAAACCTCTAGATCCTTCTCCAAAGGATATTACTTCCATTCTCATGAAAAGTTTCATAGAGATAATCAACATTGAGCTTCCCTCTCAATTGGTAACTTGCAATCATTCACATGACATCCACCTGGTAGTTTAATAGACATAGTCATAACTATGTTTCCCTTTCTACACAATAACAATTAGCAAGAAAACACTCTTCCCTCAACTTCCATGAAAAAATATACCACTCATAATTACAGTCTGGGCAATTATAACCATGCCCAAGGTAACAAAACAACCAATCTAGCTTCCAACTGGTCTTGATCAACAAACCTTTTGATCAAGGAAATCCTTTTCTAGATTCCCCTCACTAGGGTCCAACTATATCTATATGACTAACATCCACCACTGGATGTCAATATGACCCATTGGGAATCTAGAAGTGCCCCAACACTTCCTTTACCACATTCATGATCAACATTAAATCAACCATTTTACCTTATTTATAATAAATTTTAATTTCTAATAACATTTGAACTATTCCCTTAAATCCCAAATACAATTTTGAAGTATGTTACTTACTAAGTAATCTAGTTCAAAAATCCAGAGTATATTTAGATCATAATCAGTCTTCACCATTCCACCTAGAATTCTTCCTTCTGTTCAACAACATTCAAGGATGAAGGTCACTCTCCTCCTCCCATGGGAATTATAGTATATTAGTTTCCTATCCACCATTAAAGGGAAGCTGCTGTGATTTCTCACTCAATCACTTTATATTTCTATAGATTTGTTTATTAGTTTGATTATAAAAACCTTGCTCAACAATTCATGCACCCAAAAACAAAATTCATTTCTCATTTCCCTTCGAAACCCGAGAGTTTCAAAAGCTTCCACTTTTCAGAGAATGGCCACCCTACCCATTCCTCTCACATAGACACATCGCTAAGTTAATAGGGATACACACTCCTGTAGCACAACCATGAGATTTTGAACTGGCTCTTGTCACTTCACTTCTACCTTTATGAAGGTTGTTCTCAATCTATAGGGTTCCTTTTTACTTGCTTACTGGGTTCTTCCAGCAACAATTTTCATTCATTACAATTCAAGTAAATTGACCTTAACACTTCCATCAATCCTCTGATCATGACGGATAATACACATATACAGGGTTTAATCCTTCATTAAAGCAATAATTTTTACTGTTGTGAATCCTTTCAATCCATTCACATCCAAGCCTTGCTATTAGTTCCAATCAACATAATCCCACTCCTATAGGATTGGATATCATTTCCCAAAACAAATGATAGGCTTCCTTTGTCACATACTAGCATGATTCAATCTCGTTGGGTAAAATCCCAACTAAATTTTAATATACATCCTTCAATGAACTTATGCAGATAACTTCCATACGAAAGTGATACTCTCAGCGGGCTCATTTTAGCCTTGGTAAAATAGTCTTATGACTATTCTCTAACCCATATAGGTCTGCGTTTGAATCATGCTCTTCTATATAGGGTAGGTTAGTACAACCTCTCCTTTAAATTTTTCTAAGAAAGAAAATCACTTGACTCTTTCGTGAGCGAAATTAGGCCAAGTGTTGTTTCCATGCTCTGATACCAATTTGTAACACACCCAACCCCTTAAGTACCTTTTTAAGGAATGGGACATATAAATTTTTCTTTCCTTAAAACATATTAAATCCCCGGTCCTAGGTGTGCATCCTCTTATCTCACCCGTATCTTTCCAACGACTGTTATCAGGCTCAAATCCGAGCTTTGGATTGCAAGTTATGGCCTCCTGAAGTTATTTGAGCATTATTAGTTGAGGGCCACGTGGAATCCACGTGGATCCATCTCATTCGTACCATCATTAAGCTCCAACATCCATGGTGGGAGTCCATCCACCATCCAATCCAACAATTGGATTTGATCTTCATTTGACACAAAAGCTACAAGGGAGTTCGACGTTCGGCACTTCAATGTTAACGCCCATTTTCCTTTCTGTGCACAAATCCTCTGGATTTCTAAAATCCCAAACTCCTGTAGGAGTCCAAAATCTCTCCACATGGCTCTGGTCTTTGGACATTTCGACTTATCTATGATACTGCACCCCAGACCACCTGAGTCCCAAAGTCCCGAACTCCCAAAGGGTCCATCCTTGCTCGAGGTGATGTATTAAACACAAGGGTAGGACATGTGGGTCCCGAGTACTCCACCCACTAGTAAAACAATGAATGTGTGCCAAGGAGGTGGCATGAGGAAAGGAAGAGATAACACATGGCCACTTCATTGGGTGAAAATTTTCACATTTTAATGGACATATAGGGTCTGCAAAATGTATGAATCTAGATGTCACGTGAAACATTGTTCATGGGTACAATCCATCATGGGTGATGTTATATTGACACGTCATCCCATATTGATGACCTTCGAAGCCCTTCTATCTCACAGTCAAGGTGTGTCCATGTAATCCCTAGATCTATGGCCTCTGTTACTTCATAACTCAAGAGTTTGGGGAGTTCATGGTGTGAATTCCTCCTTGCTCCCGTAGTGGTCAATGCCTGGCTGACCATGGCCTATATCTAAAGGTCAGGAGAGATATTAAAGGCTCTCTATATATATGGTTTGAATTTATTTGAAGCACTAGAATTCAGGGAGTTTAATGTCATGACATATCCATCCTACCGAAGTAAGACTTTGCCGAAGTGCTAACTACAAACAATATCGAACAGACATGAGGGATCCCAATGCATTCTCAAATCAATGGTTCACGTCACTTCGTAACTTCGACATTCAGGGGTTTCCTTGCCTTGAACCACACTTCCTTCCAGTTTTCTGAACTCCGAACACGTGGAGAACTATGATCAATGGTCCATGTGCACTCTACAATAGGCAGTTAAGATCTACTCTCGCCTTTGGGCATACGAGAGTTCTCAACCCAAAGTGAAACACACCTGAGATATTTCGAAGTTCCAAACTATGAACCACACTCGATCTGTCACCATGTGCACCTGACACCAATGACTATGATTTTCTCCAGCTTGTGGAGCTTCGGGGAAACACACGTTCTCTTATGTTTACACTTTGATACTGCCAGATAACCATACTTTCGGATAGTCGTTGACTTGTGAACACACATCCCTCTACTCTCAATGACCCAGATTAACTTCATGACTTTGACATTCAGTATTTTTGGCATTAGACCATGTCTATTCTCTCGAAGTGGGAATTCAATGAAGTACTTGGCTCTACCCCTTCACTAGGTTCGATCTATAGGCTGAGAGATATTTCGAATGGATTCCTAGATATGCATCCCTCATCAATTCGTGACTCTAGGGTTGTTTTCTAGGGTTGTGAAGTCATTTGTCCTGAAGCTATGAATTCCCGAATTCCAAAACCATGATAGCTTGCCTCTTTTTGACCTAGCGAGGGGTTTCCAACTTGGGTCATATGGAACCTTATCGAATTCTAGGGGCTACACTCAGCCTTTAGCTGAGATTTTATTAAGGCTAGGGCATGAACCCATGATCTCCTAGGCAACTAGTTGAAGGATGCACCTTTCACTCACTAGACATAAGTTCCAATTTAGGGACAAGGTAATATAGAGGAATCAACGAGACTGTGGCAGTCCCATAAAGTCTACTCCAACTCTAGAAGTATAAGGTAAATCCATGGGGAAAACACCCCAAGGGTTTTTCCGACCGAACCAAAGGCCAAGATTTCTACCTTACAGTCACTCAAAAAAAATATTTTACAGAAGGACAGTAAACACCATTATCATCAGTTTCATGCAAGACACAATTTATCACATTTACAAATAACCAAATCATGAATTTCAATTATAGTATAGATGTATAAAAATAGTTATCTATTTCATTCGGTCACCAACCGAATGACTATGGGTGTTCTCCTTTCCACCCAACCATAGGCTCAGAGGCATTCATTCTTAGTGATCTACCCACCCCCGTTCCAAGCCATGATATCACTAGGGAACTTTCATAGTTTCTCAGAGGTTCTTTTTCTATCACAGTCTTTGCAAGGTTTATTAGATACCTCCTCAACATCAAGCTCACAGTCTCCTGCTTTGGTAGATTTCTCCTGTAAATTCTCAGAGATATTTTATATTCCCATGTGTCTCCTCTTATCTGTATTCACGTGTATTATTTTCCATGTCTTTTCTCCCCTTTAGGAAGGTTCTTGACCTGTCATGTTCCTTCTGTCAGAAGGAAACTCAGGTTAGTTTGGGCTTGTAGGAAAAAATTCCCTTTGTGGTACTTCAGGATGACATTTTTTTGTCTCCCTAGCCAAAACCTCCATGCTTTCATTCATTGGGGTGGTTGATGGTTCAACCACCAATACTTTTCTTATTAACTTATTTCTCCTTGGGATCAGGATGAGGCTTATTATTTCAGCAAGGAGAAATTTGGGTCATTTTGACATAATGAACCCTCTCCATAGTTTCCTCACTCTATTTCCTCTAGTGATATCATGGACATTACTTCAAGGCTTCACCCCCACAATTAGTCATTGGAAATATAAGAAAAATATACATTTACATTGTTCCCATGCCATAGCATGGTGATCATAATTAATGATTAATTACAAGCTAGGGGAAACAAGGTTATTATAAGGGACTAAGAGTGATGTGTCCCTCGATGCGTGAAACCTCTCAACCCACAGGTCGGAAGGTCCACGTCAACACAGGATCTTTCCTTTACCACTGACCCGAAGAACTCTAAACGGTTCTTCTATTTCCCTATCGAGAAATCTGCACCCACAACAAACTCTCACGGGATCCCCTCTTTACACTTGGGAGATCGGACTTCGCAACTTTGCGAATCCAGTGGTCAAGCATTGGGCTCTTGGATCCCTGAAACCCGAAACAGTCAACTCTGACCTTTCCTCTTCCCTTTTCGAGATTTTCCTTATCACGATTTCGGCGATCGCGATGTCGAGAAACTTGTCTCCCTGACTCCCGAATCCTGATTTTCCGAAACTCTGATACACTCGTGCAGTTGACCTTTCAACACCACTTCACTTCATTGGCATTTCATATTTTGCGGTATCGCGAATCCTAATGCAGAAGACTTGGGACTTTACCCTGCGAAACTCTGAAACCATCAACTGAATTGACTTCTTGTCAAGAGTGCTAACCCTGTTGTGGCCCACACAATCCCCTTAGCCTTCGGGATTTCATGTTTCATGATATCGTGATTCCCGTTGCTAGATTTTTGGAACATCAACCCATGAAATCATGATACAGGTATCCTCGTGTAAATCTGACGACCCTCATGGCTCGGATCTACAGTCCTGCCCCTCCTGAGCTTTGAACCCCCTTTTTTTTTTAGGAATGATCGTCGTATCTTCCTTACTCCTCTATGAGATCTAACGACCCACGGGACTTCGTGGTTTCTCCTCAGAGAAGTTTGACCATCTGTTCTTCCTCTGAGAACTCATCCTCCTGTGGTCCCTCGTCACTATGCCTTCCTTCGGCTCCTTCGAAGGTTCAAATCCTTTTGAACTTTCTCAATTTTGTGCCTTCCATAAAAACCCTTGCACGCACTCCTTGCGACAGACCTTCAAGCACTCCTAAGTGTTGAAGTCCTTTAGCTTTGCACACACCTACATCAACAGTCCTTCAATGCTTCACTTAGATTCTAAACTCTGAGACTTTACTCGGCCTGCACACTCTTTGCATGGCTCCTATGCTTGACTGCACTTATGTGTGAATGAGAACACAAGCTAAACTACCTGAGTCCCTTGTCAACGCACTCCTTGCGGACACTTCAACTACACTCCTTGCAGGAACTCTTGCTCAGATAGAGAAACAATTGAAACTCATTCCATTACCCTTTCCTCTCAGATTTCAAACATTCAACAAGAAAACATTCATACACAACATAAAATAAATTGCATGACGGAAAGAGTAAAACAACATTCCGGAGCATAACATTCAAAGATGCATACATAGAGAATATATGAACACCATGAGTTTGAATCACAACTTCCTTTGTATTAATTTAGAACTTATGTACATGGAGTCTGCTACCCAACACTCTGCTTCTCTTCTATGCTCTTCATACACTCCTACTCATTAATGTTACAATACACAAGGAGGGTGTCTATATCCCATTTCCCTCTTGTGCTCTAAAACTGTCTAATCTACACATTCAATTTTTCCTACTTACATTAACTACCATAATTTCCTTCTACCTACTAAGGATGAGAGAAAACCACCCAAATTCCATTTACATTTTTACAAGTGCGCTCCCTCTTAATTATCTTATTTAATATGGTGCATCAATTTCAAGGTAATTTCAAAATTTGCGCTGGCGCTTGTCCAACTGTCCGTTTCTCCCGCGCTAGCTCGCTTGAGATGCTCCTGCATCATACTCCCTGGCTTGAAAAATTTTCATGGGCTCCTATCCGTGAGCTCACGCACGGTTTTTCCATGGCTCTGGATCTCCGCTTCATCTTCCCAACTGGCATCTTCAACTAGATGGCCCTTCCATTTGACCAAATATTCAAAGTATTCTTTCCGCCTGGTCTTCTTGCTTACTCTTTTATCCAGTATGCGCTCCATCTGCAGATTATTTGCAACTGGAATTTTCTTTGTCCAATGCATCATTGGCTACTCAATTCCAGTCCCTGTTTCCTCAATTTTATATGGGTACAAATCTAAGATATTGAATATCGGAGAAATTCCAATCCCATCGGGTAATTCAATCTCGTAAGCATTCGCCCCAAATTTCTTCAAGACCTTACATGGTCTGATTTTCTTCATCTTCAGTTTATTATATGTTCCTCTTGGGAACCTTTATTTCCTCAAATGTGCCAGAATCAAGTCACCAAGCTTGAACTGAAGTTGTCTCTTGTGTTGGTCTGCTCTACGCTTATATTCCTGGCTCGAATTCAGCAGTCGCTGCTTCACCTGGTTGTGAAGTTCTTTCATTGCCTATGCAAAATCTTCTGCACTAGCACTCCTAGTTGCAGTCTATTTTGAATCCCTCAATTCATAAATTCCTCTCAGCTGCATGCCATAGACAATCTGAAATGGACTCTGCCCTGTGCTCCTATTAACTGAGTCATTATAAGCAAACTCTGCCTGTGGTAATATGTTGTCCCACTGGTTGTGGTGTTCTGTCACCAAGCTTCTCAGCAAGTCTCCCAGACTTCTGTTTACTACTTCTATATGTCCATCCATCTGAGGATGATAAGCCGAACTAGATGACAAGTTAGTTCCTAGATTCTTCCATAAGGTCGTCCAAAAGTGCCCTATGAATTTTGTATCTCGATCCGAAACTATACGCCTTGGCAAACCGTGAAGTCGAATGACTTCCTTGAAAAACAGATTCGCAATGTGAGTTGCGTCACTGATATTCTGAGATGGAATGAAGTGTGCCATCTTGGAAAATCTATCCACCACCACAAAGATTGAATCAAACCCTCTTTGTGTTCTTGGCACCCCCAATATGAAATCCGTGCTGATTGCATCCCACGGCCTTTCTGGTATGGGCAATGGTTGATAAAACCCCGCATTTTGTCCCCTTCCCTTTGAATGATGAAAAATTCTACATCTGTCCATGAATCTCTTGACATATGCTCGCATTCTCGGCCAAAAATATGACTCATTCAATTTTGCGAACGTCTTTTCGTGATCAAAGTGCCCTGCCAATCCTCCACTGTGTTTCTCCTTCAGCAAATTCTCCCTCATGGAGCATTTCAAAATACATAGTTGATTACCTTTAAACAATAATCCTTCCTGGATCACGTATTCTGTCCATTGGCTTCTATCCCTGAGAATTGGATTCTCAGCTGCTTCATATGCTTCCATAAAATCCTGATCATCTGCGTACATGTCCCTGAGATCATCAAAACCCAACGTTTTGACTTTGAACTACTGCAATAGCAAACACTTCCTGCTCAAAGAATCAACAACTTTGTTAGCAGTACCAGAAATATGTTTAATCACAAAAGTGAAATTATGCATATAGTCAACCCATTTGACCTGTCTTTGATTCAACTTTTCCTATTGAGTCACAAACTGCAGTGCATGATTGTCACTGTATAGGACAAACTCTTTCGGGATCAAGTAATGTCTCCATTTCTTCAATGACTGCATGATAGCATAAAAATGCTTATCATAAGTGGAGTACTTCACTCTTGCTTCGTTCAGCCTCTCACTAAAATATCCTATCATCCTGTCTTCCTGACTCAAGAATGCTCCGATTGCGAACCCACTTGCATCACATTTCACCTTAAATGTCTTCCAAAATCAGGCAACACCAAAAGTGGTTGTTCCGTGATCCTCCTCTTCAAAAGATTAAAACTCTTTTCAGCCTCTTCAGTCCAATGAAAATACTTGTGTATTTTCCTCACTGTATCCATGATCGCTGCACTAATTCCACTGAAATTCCTGATGAACTTCCGGTAGAAACTAGCTAATCCGTGAAAAATTCTCACCTCAAAGATATTCTTCTGTGATGGACAATTCTTGATTACCTCCACCTTATCTGGATCCATCCTCAACTCATTTTCTGAAATAACAAATCCCAAGTAAATGAGCTCTGTCTTCATGAATGACGATTTTTTCATGTTTATCAACAACTTCTCCTGTTGTAATTTCTGCATCACTGTAGCCAAATGCTTCAGATGCTCTACCACTGTTTTATTGAAAACCAATATGTCATCCAAATATACGATAACAAATTTTCCGATGAACTCCTTCAGGACTTCATTCATCAACCTCATGAAGGTACTTGGCGCATTTCTTAAGCCAAATAGCATAACAAGCCATTCATACAACCCTTTGTTGGTTTTGAATGTTGTCTTCCACTCATCACCTTCTCTCATGCGGATTTGATGATAACCGCTTTTCAAATCAATCTTTGAAAAATACTTTTCTCTACTCAAGCAGTCCATCAGATCATCCATCCTTGGCAATGGAAATCTGTACCTGATGGTTATCTTATTAATTTCCCTCGAGTTAGTACACATCCTCTAGCCTCCTTCTTTCTTCGGACTGAGTACTGTCGGAATAACACACAGACTCAAGCTTTCTCTAACCAAACCTTTGTCCAACAACTCCTGGACTTGCCTTTTAACCTCTTCATTCTCTTGCGGCGTCAATCTGTATGCGGCTTTGTTTGGAAAACTAGCTCCTGGTATGAGATCAATATGGTGACTCACACTTCTGATCAGTGGCAATGTACGAGGTAATTCGTCCACTACTATATCAGTGAACTCTTCCAGCAGTTCCTGAACATCTTCTGGTAAATCATCCACCCTTGTGCTGGTCAAAACAATCTTCGGTTTCCTGACCACAATGAACTGTGGATCCTCTTCTTCTTAACCTCTGTAAGAAGCTCCTTCCCACTCATGAGAAGTATAGTGTTGCTTACTTCCGTTTTCACCTCCTTATCCTTAATTGGAAGAAACATATGAGTCCGCCCATTCTTCTCCAGGGCGTATGTGTTCATTCTCCCATCATGAATCACATTCCTGTCATATTTCCATGGCCTACCTAGAAATAGATGACAAACATCCATAGGAATAACATCAGAGAGTATCTTATCATTATATCCTCCTATCGTGAATTCAACTAAACACTGTTTAGTGACAGTTACCTGATGTCCTTTTTGTAGTCACGAAATTCTGTATGGGCTTGGATGATCAATCGTCTCCAGCTCCAACTTTTCTACCATATCGGTTGAAATTATATTATCCATGCTACCACTTTCTACAATGACCTTGCATACCCTATCCTTGGTCTTGCAAGCAGTCAGGAAAAGTCTGGTTCTTTGCACTGAACTCTCCACCTCCTTCTCTGGTGTCAAAAGAGATTTTCACATCATCAACAATCTTCCGCCTTCAGCATATTCAACCTCAACATCCCACCTCTGTTCTTCGGTGATGTGAGCTTCTCCACTCTCCTTTTTTTTATCTGGACACTCATAAGACTTGTTCCCATTCTTTCCACATGTGAAGCATGTTATTACTCCACCTCTTCCTCTTCCTCTACCTCTAGTACGAGGAAAAGTATTATTATCAGCATAATCTCCTCTCTGTTCAGTATGTTTCCCTTTCTGTTCAGCATATTGCCCTCACTGTGAGGTTTCACCTCTCTCAGTTCGAGTCTGATGTTTCTTCCAGTCCTCCTTGGGCTTCTGATATTTATCCTGGGCACATGATTTGCCTCTGGGTTGACTTCTGCCTCGACCTCTCTGACCCTGCTTTCGGCTCAGCTTCTCTTACGCTTTCAGAGGCATCTAATAAGCATCTTCCACCATTCGTATGGTTACCATGCTCATCTCATCCTGGATATCATATCTCAGGCCATTCATGTATCTGGCTACGTTCTCATCATCGCTTTCTCGATGACCTGCCCTGATGTTCATCTTGTAGAATTCTTCAGTGTATTCTTTCACTGTCATTAGTTTTTGTCTCAGGTTTTGCATCCTCCTGAACAAAGTACTTTGGTAATCTCTGGGGATGAATTTCGCCTTCATATTCATGATCATTCTATCCTAACTCTTGATCTTCTGCTTTCCTTTGCAACGTCTACCAACTTGTAGTTCATCCTACCACAATGTTTCATGTCCTTTCAACCTCGTGACAACATGCTTGACTTTCTTGTCCTCCTCGACATCTTCATAGTTGAAGTATGTATCCAGAGCTCTAATCCAATCTAGAAGCTCCTCTGCATCCAAGTTTCCTTCATAAACTGGAATGTCCATTTTCACTCTTGCACCCATTCTTGCAATAGCTCTGATCAAATGTTCATTTGCTGCATCTTCAGCTACAACTTCTTTTTCATGTTCAGCCTCAATTTCACTCTCGGAATCACTAAGATCCCCCGCACTGACTGTGCGTCTTTGCCCTGTCTCCATGTCTTCGAGTCTGGCTCGTAGATGACACATATCCCTCTCCATAGCTGGATATTTCATCTACCTACCTCTTCCTCTCGACATTTCCCTCTCCTCTGGTGGATCGGGTGTTTTCTTGTCCCTTCTCCTTGGCAGCATGGTGAATTCTCTTTCCTTCTCTGCTACAGAAAGCAAAGAACCTTTCTGTGCTTTGATACCAAAATGATGTGTCCCTCGAAGCTCACAACCTCTCAACCCGCAGGTTGGAAGGTCCACGTCAACATAGGATCTTTCCTTTACCACTGGCCCGAAGAACTCTAAACGGTTCTTCTATTTCCCTATCGGGAAATCTGCACCCACAACAAACTCTCACGGGATCCCCTCTTTACACTTGGGAGATCGGACTTCGCGACTTCGCGAATCCAGTGGTCAAGCATTGGGCTCTTGGAACCCTGAAACCCAAAACAGTCAAATCTGAACTTTCCTCTTCCCTTTTCGAGATTTTCCTTATCGCAATTTCGGTGATCACAATGTCGAGAAACTTGTCTCCCTGACTCCCGAATCCCAATTTGCCGAAACTCCGATACACTTGTGCGGTTGACCTTTCAACACCACTTCACTTCATCGACATTTCGGACTTAGCGGTATCATGAATCCTAATGAAAAATACTTGGGACTTTACCCCGTGAAACTCCGAAACCGTCAATTGAATTGACTTCTTATCGAGAGTGCGCCACCTGTTCACTTGCTGACCCCGCTGTGGCCCACACAATCCCCTTATCCTTCGAGATTTCACGTTTCTTGATATCGCAATTCCCGCTGCTATATTTTCAGAACTTAAACCCATGAAATCCCGATACAGGTATCCTCGTGTAAATCCGACGGCCCTCATGGCCCGGATCTACGATCCTACCCCTCCTGAGCTTTGAACCCCTTTTTTTTTTAGGAATGATCACCATATCTTCCTTACTCCTCCGTGAGATCTAACGGCCCATGAGACTTTACAGTTTCTCCTCAGAGAAGTTCAACCATCCGTTCTTCCTCTGAGAAATCGTCCTCCTGTGGTCCCTCGTCGCTATGCCTTCCTTCGGCTCCTTCGAAGGTTCAAATCCTTCTGAACTTTCTCAATTCTGTTCCTTCAAGAAAAACCCTTGCACGCACTCCTTGTGGCAGACCTTCAAGCACTCCTAAGTGTTGAAGTCCTTTAACTCTGTACACACCTGCAACAACAGTCCTTCAATGCTTCACTCAGATTCTAAGCTTTGAGACTTTACTCGGCCTGCGCACTCCTTGCACGGCTCCTGTGCCTGACTGCACTTCTGTGTGAATGAGAACAAAAGATAAACTACCTGAGTCCCTTGTCAACGCACTCCTTGCAGACACTTCAACTCCACTCCTTGCAGGAACTCTTGCTCAGATAGAGAAACAATTGAAACTCATTCCATTACCCTTTCCTCTCAGATTTCAAACATTCAACAAGAAAACATTCATACACAGCATAAAAGAAATTGCATGATGGAAAGAGTAAAACAACATTCCGGAGCATAACATTCAAATATGCATACACAGAGAATATATGAACACCATGAGTCTAAATCACAGCTTCCTTTGTATTAATTCAGAACTTTTGTACATGGAGTCTCCTACCCAGCTCTCTGCTTCTCTTCTATGCTCTTCATACACTCCCATTCACTAATGTTCCAATACACAAGGAGGGTGTCTATATCCCGTTTCCCTCTTGCGCTCTAAGATTGTCTAATCTACACATTCAATTCTACCTACTTACATTAACTACCATAATTTCCTTCAACCTACTAAGGATGAGAGAAAATCAACCAAAGTCTGTTTACATTTTTACAAGTGCACGCCCTCTTAATTATCTTATTTAAGATGGCGCATCAATTTCAAGGTAATTTCAAAATTTGCGCTGGCGCTTGTCCAGCTGTCCTTTTCTCCCGCGCTAGCTCGCTTGAGATGCTCCTGCATCATACTCCCTGGCTTGAAAAAATTTCATGGGCTCCTATTCATGAGCTCACACATGGTCTGTCCATTCCTCTAGATATCTGTTTCGTCTTCCCAGCTAGCATATTCAACTAGATGACCCTTCCATTTGACCAAATATTTAAAGTATTCTTTTCGCCTGGTCTTCTTGCTTACTCTTTTATCCAGTATGCGCTCCATTTGTGGCTTATTTGCAACTGGCATCTACTTTGTCCACTGGATCACTGGCTACTCAATTCCAGTCCCTGTTTCCTCAGTTTTATATGGGTACAAATTTGAGATATTGAATATCAGAGAAATTTCGATCCCATCGGGTAATTCAATCTCGTAAGAATTCACCCTAAATTTCTTCAAGACCTTACATGGTCCAATTTTATTCATCTTCAGTTTATTATATGTTCCTCTCGGGAACCTTTCATTCCTCAAATGTCCCAGAATCAAGTCACCAACCTCGAACTAAAGTTGTCTTTTGTGTTGGTCTGCTCTGCGCTTATATTCCTGGCTCGAATTCAACAGTCGCTACTTCACTTGGCTATGAAGTTCTTTCATCTGCTCTGTGAAATCTTCTGCACTAGCGCTCCTAGTTGCAGTCTGTTTTGAATCCCTCAATTTAGAAATTCCTCTCAGTTGCATGCCATAGGCAATCTGAAATGGACTTTGCCCTGTGCTCTTCTTAACTGAGTCATTATAAGAAAACTCTGCCTATGGTAATATGTTGTCCCACTGGCCGTGGTGTTCTTTCACCAAGCTTCTTAGCAAGTCTCCCAGACTTCTGTTTACTACTTTTGTCTATCCATCCGTCTGAGGATGATAAGCTGAACTAATTGACAAGTTAGTTCCCAGCTTCTTCCATAAGGTCCTCCAAAAGTGCCCTATGAATTTTGTATCTCGATCCGAAACTATACTCGGCAAACCGTGAAGTCAAATGACATCCTTGAAAAATAGATTCGCAATGTGAGTTGTGTCACTGGTCTTCTGACATGGAATGAAGTGTTCCATCTTGGAAAATCTATCCACCACCACAAATATTGAAACAAACCCTCTTTGTGTTCTTGGCACCCCCAATATGAAATCCATGCTGATTACATCCCACGACCTTTCTGGTATGGGCAATGGTTGATAAAACCTCACATTCTATCTCCTTCCCTTTGAATGTTGACAAATTCTACATCTTTCCATGAATCTCTTGACATCTGCTCGCATTCTCGGCCAAAAATATGACTCATTCAATTTTGTGAATGTCTTGTCATGACCAAAGTGCCCTGCCAATCCTCCACTGTGTTTCTCCTTCAACAAATTCTCCCTCATGGAGCATTTCGGAATACACAGTTGATTACCTTTAAACAGTAATCCTACCTAGATCACGTATTCTGTCCATTGGCTTCTATCCCTGAGAATTGGATTCTTAGCTACTTCATACGCTTCCTTAAAATCCTGATCATCTGCGTACATGTCCCTGAGATCATCAAAACCCAACGTTTTGACTTTGAACTAATGCAATAGCAAACACTTCCTTCTCAAAGCATCAACAACTTTGTTAGCAGTACCAGAAATATGTTTAATCACAAAAGTGAAATTCTGCATATACTCAACCCATTTGACGTGTCTTTGATTCAACGTTTCCTGTTGAGTCACAAACTACAGTGCATGATTGTCACTGTATAGGACAAACTCTTTCGGGATCAAGTGATGTCTCCATTTCTTCAATGCCTGTATGATAGCATAAAACTCCTTATCATAAGTGGAGTACTTCACTCTTGCTTCATTCATCTTCTCACTGAAATATCCTATCGGCCTGTCTTCCTGACTCAAGACTGCCTCGATTGCGAACCCACTCGCATCGCATTTCACCTGAAATGTCTTTTGAAAATCAGGCAACACCAAAAGTGGTTGTTCCATGATCCTCCTCTTCAAAAGATTAAAACTCTTTTCAGCCTCTTTAGTCCAGTGAAAAGACTTGTGTCTTTTCTTCACTATATCCATCATCGTTGCACTAATTCCACTGAAATTCTTGATGAACTTCTGGTAGAAACTAGCTAATCTGTGAAAACTTCTCACCTCAAAGATATTCTTCGGTGATGGCCAATTATTGATTACCTCCACCTTATCTGGATCCATCCTCAACTCATTTGCTGAAATAACAAATCCCAGGTAAATGAGCTCTGTCTTCATGAATGAGGATTTTTTCATGTTTATCAACAACTTCTCCTGTTGTAATTTCTGCATCACTGTAGCCAAATGCTTTAGATGCTCTGCCACTGTTTTACTGAAAACCAGTATGTCATCCAAATATACGATAACAAATTTTCCGATGAACTCCTTCAGGACTTCATTCATCACCCTCATGAAGGCACTTGGCGCATTTGTTAAGCCAAATGACATAACAAGCCATTCATACAACCCTTCATTGGTTTTGAATGTTGTCTTCCACTCATCACCTTCTCTCATGCGGATTTGATGATAACTGCTTTTCAAATCAATCTTTGAAAAATACTTTGCTCCACTCAAGCAATCCATCAGATCATCCATCCTTGGCAATGGAAATCTATACCTAATGGTTATCTTATTAATCACCCTCGAGTCAGCACAGATCCTCCAGCCTCCGTCTTTCTTCAGACTGAGTACTGTCGGAATAACACACAGACTCAAGCTTTCTCTAACCAAACCTTTGTCCAACAACTCCTGGACTTGCCTTTTAACCTCTTCATTCTCTTGCGACATCAATCTGTACATGGCTTTATTTGGAAAACTAGCTCCTGGTATGAGATCAATATGGTGACTCACACTTCTGATCGGTGGCAACATACGAGGTAATTTGTCCACTACTATATCAACGATCTCTTCTAGCAGTTCCTGACCCTCTTCTGGTAAATCATCCACCCTTGTGTTGGTCAAAACAATCTTCAGTTTCTTGACCACAATGAACTGTGGATCCTCCTTCTTCTTAACCTCTGTAAGAAGCTCCTTCCCACTCATGAGAAGTACAATGTTGCTTACTTCCGTTTTCACTTCCTTATCCTTAATTGGAAGCAACATATGAGTTTGCCCATTCTTCTCCAGGGTGTATGTGTTCATTCTCCCGTCATGAATCACATTCCTATCATATTGCCATGGCCTACCCAGCAATAGATGACAAACATCCATAGGAATAACGTCATAGAGTATCTTATCATTATATCCTCCTATCTTGAATTCAACTAAACACTGTTTTGTGACAGTTACCTAATGTCCTTTTTGTAGCCATGAAATTATGTATGGTCTTGGATGATCAATCATCTCTAGCTCCAACTTTTATACCATATCGGTTGAAACGAGATTATCCATTCTACCACTGTCTACAATGACCTTGCATACCCTATCCTTGGTCTCGCAAGTAGTCCAAAAAAGTCTAGTTCTTTGGACTGAACTCTCCACCTCCTTCTCTGGTGTCAAAAGAGATTTTTGCATCATCAGTGATCTTCTGCCTTCAGCGTCTTGCGCCTCAACATACCGCCTCTGTTCTTCGGTGATGTGAGCTTCTCCACTCTCCTTCTTTTTATCTGGACACTCATAAGACTTGTGCCCATTCTTTCCACATGTGAAGCATGTTATTACTCCACCTCTTCCTCTTCCTCTACCTCTAGTACGAGGAAAAGTATTATTATCAGCATAATCTCCTCTCTGTTCAGTATGTTGCCCTCTCTATTCAGCATATTGGTATCGCTGTGAGGTTCCACCTCTCTCAGTTAGAGTCCGAGGTTTCTTCCATTCCTCCTTGGGCTTCTAATATTTATCTTGGGCAACTGATTTGCCTCTGGGTTGACTTCTGCCTCGGCCTCTCTGACCCTGCTTTTGGCTCATCTTTTCTTCCTCTTTCAGAGCCATCTGATAAGCATCTTCCACCATTCGGATGGTTACCATGCTCATCTCATCCTAGATATCATATCTCAGGCCATTCATGTATCTGGCTACTTTCTCATCATCGCTTTCCCAATGACCTGCCCTGATGTTCAACTTGTAGAATTCTTCAGTGTATTCTTTCACTGTCATTATTTTCTCTCTCAGGTTTTTCATCCTCCTGAATAGAGTAATTTGGTAATCTCTGGGGATGAATTTCGCCTTCATCTTCATGATCATTCTATCCCATCTCTTGATCTTCTGCTTTCCTTTGTAGTGTCTGTCAGCTTGTAGTTCATCCCACCACAATGTTGCATGTCCTTTCAACCTCGTGACAGCATGCTTGAATTTCTTGTCCTCTTCAACATCTTCATAGTCGAAGTATGTATCCAGAGCTCTAATCCAGTCTAGAATCTCCTCTGCATCCAAGTTTCCTTCATAAACTGGAATGTCCATTTTCTCTCTTGCACCCATTCTTGCAATAGCTCTGATCAAATGTTCATTTTCTAAATCTTCAACTGCAACTTCTTCTTCATGTTCAGCCTCAATTTCACTCTCAGAATCACTAAGATCCCCCGCACTGACTGTGCATCTTTGCGCTGTCTCCATGTCTTTGAGTTTGGCTCGTAGATCACGCATCTATCTCTCCATAGCTGGATTTTTCATCTACCTACCTCTTCTTCTCGGCATTTCCCTCTCCTCTGGTGGATCGGGTGTTAGCCTGTCCCTTCTCCTTGGCGGCATGGTGAATTATGATTCCTTCTTTGCTACAGAAAGAAAAGAACCTTTCTGTGCTCTGATACCAAACTAATGTGTCCCTCAATGCTTGCAACCTATCAACCCGTAGGTCATAAGGTCCACATCAACACAGGATCTTTCCTTTACCACTGGCCCGAAGAACTCTAAACGGTTCTTCTATTTCCCTATCGGGAAATCTGCACCCACAACAAACTCTCACGGGATCCCCTCTTTACACTTGGGAGATCGGACTTTGCGACTTCGCGAATCCAGTGGTCAAGCATTGGGCTCTTGGATCCCCGAAACCTGAAATAGTCAACTCTAACCTTTCCTCTTCCCTTTTTGGGATTTTCCTTATCGTGATTTCGGCGATCGTGGTGTCGAGAAACTTGTCTCCCCGACTCCTGAATCCTGATTTTCCGAAACTCCGATACACTCATGTTGTTGACCTTTCAAATCCACTTCACTTCATCGGCATTTCGGACTTCGCGGTATCACGAATCCTAATGCAGAAGACTTGGGAATTTACCCCGCGAAACTCCGAAACCGTCAACTGAATTGACTTCTTGTCAAGAGTGCACCACATGTTCACTTGTTGACCCCGTTGTGGCCCACACAATCCCCTTAGCCTTCGGGATTTCATGTTTCGTGATATTGCGATTCCCGTTGCTAGATTTTTGGAACTTCAACCCACGAAATCTTGATACAGGTATCCTCATGTAAATCTGATGGCCCTCGTGGCTCGGATCTACGGTCCTGCCCCTCCTTAGCTTTGAACCCCCCTTTTTTTTTAGGAATGATCGCCATATCTTCCTTACTCCTCCGTGAGATCTAACGGCCCACGAGAATTCACGGTTTCTCCTCAGATAAATTCAACCGTCTGTTATTCCTTTGAGAACTCATCCTCCTATGGTCCCTCATCGCTATGCCTTCCTTTGGCTCCTTCGAAGGTTCAAATCCTTATGAACTTTCTCAATTCTGTGCCTTCCAGAAAAACCCTTGCACGCACTCCTTGCGGCAGACCTTCAAGCACTCCTAAGTGTTGAAGTCCTTTAACTCTGCGCACACCTGCAGCAACAGTCCCTCAATTCTTCACTCATATTCTAAACTCTGAGACTTTACTCGGCTTGTACACTCCTTGCACGACTCCTGTGCCTGACTACACTTCCGTGTGAATGAGAACAAAAGCTAAACTACCTGAGTCCCTTGTCAATGCACTCCTTGCAGACACTTCAACTACACTCCTTGCAGGAACTCTTGCTCAGATAGAGAAACAATTGAAACTCATTCCATTACCCTTTCCTCTCATATTTTAGACATTCAACAAGAAAACATTCATACACAACATAAAAGCAATTGCATGACGGAAAGAGTAAAACAACATTCTGGAGCATAACATTCAAAGATGCATACACAGAGAATATATGAACACCATGAGTCTGAATCACAACTTCCTTTGTATTAATTCAGAACTTCTGTACATGGATTCTGCTACCCAACTCTCTGCTTCTCTTCTATGCTCTTCATACACTCCCATTCATTAATGTTACAATACACAAGGAGGGTGTCTATATCCCGTTTCCCTCTTGCGCTCTAAAACTGTCTAATCTACATATTCAATTATACCTACTTACATTAACTACCATAATTCCCTTCTACCTACTAAGGATGAGAGCAAATCGCCCAAAGTCCGTTTACATTTTTACAAGTGCGCTCCCTCTTAATTATCTTATTTAAGATGGCACATCAATTTCAAGGTAATTTCAAAATTTGCACTGGCACTTGTCCAGTTGTCCTTTTCTCCTGCGCTGGGTCACTTGAGATGCTCCTGCATCAAAGAGGGTTTACACCCCTAGAATATTATCGAACCCTTGTCAAACTTGGATTTCTAAGCTAGACGATTTGGAGGTTTTGTGTCTTCTTTGGATTTACAGGGGTTTAATTCTCAAATAAGCATTTTATTTCTATTTGTTTCCTAGGTTGTTGTCTAAGAAATATAATCCATTAACCCAATAGATAAGGCACTAATTGCATTGGATATTGAATATTGTTGCATTGGTAAATGTAAAATTTAAGAGATTGAATTGTTCAAGGTTGGATTTAAATTCTATACGCTATTCGCTCTATTTCCATCCAAGGGTGTCTTTATTGGATTTTTTTTTTCTATAATAAACATTAATCTACAACCATTAGGGATGCAACAAATTTACTCTCCCATACTCATTTTCCACTTTTCTACCACTGAAAATTACTTGTAAGCTATGATAATTATTCTAATGATGATAAGTTATTGTTTGGGTGGTTTACTTGCTAGTTTCAATGGTTAAAAGTTGATTTTTTTTTCCGAAAGCCATTGGGTTGTCATAAATACTTGTTGATAACACTCATTAACAACCCTAATTTGTCATCAAAGTCTTGGTTTAAACATTGGAACATTATGTACTAGTTGTAAGCTTTATTTTCCAATATCATACACTTGGTTTTGATGGTTTAATTTGAAATTGTTATAAATATTTCATTTCTAATATATAATTGTTACTAATGAAAATTTGGGAAAACAAGCATAACTTACTATTTCCCTCTTTGTCTAGGTCTCATTTTCATCATACATTGTCTTGGTTTTGGTTTCCTAACATCCGTTTTGTAGGTACCCTTCATTGGCAACTTCTCCTTGACCAATATTCATCTTCCATAATCCATTAAAACCTTTTATTGTGACATATAGGGTTGATTCATTATTCTCCTTGTCTTCTCCCTTGAAATTTCCATAGGGTAACTCAATAATCCTCCCTTGTGTTAGACTTATCATTCAATAAAATGGGGGGGGGGGTATCTATTAAGGTGGCAGTGATTTCTATTTCCACTTGTGTCTCACATTTGTTTCTTGGGTTGATATTTTCCCAAACTAGAAACTATGTGATATCATTTCCTTTCCATGGCTTGCCTTACCTTTCCATGCCTTGTCATGTATTGCATTTCCATTTCTTACCATGCATTTATTTTCCTCACCTTGACCTGACTTGTCTTACCTTGCTTTGCCTTGCCTTGAATTTCATTTCCTTGCTTTGTCTTCCATGTGTTTTCATGCCATGTATTGTCATCCCTTGCCTTTCCATGTCTTTCCTTTCCATCCCTTGTCTTTCCATGTATTTCCATGCCTTCTCTTACCTTGCCTTGCATTTCATTATCTTGCGATGCCTTGTCTTGCCTTTCCTTGTGTTTCCTTGTCTTTCCATGCCTTGACTTTCCACGTCTTTCCTTTCCACGTATTGCATTACCTTTCCTTTTATTTTTCCCTACCATGTATTTCTTGGCAATGTCTTGCCTTACCTTTCCTTTCCATGTCTAGGTCTAGGTCTTGCAATGTCTTGCCATGTCTTTCCATTCCTTTCCTTGCCTTTCCATTTATAGCCTTGCCTTTCCTTTTCTTTCCATGTGTAACCTTGCCTTTCCATGTCTATCCTTGCACTATATTTCCTTTCCTTTCATGCCTTGACTTGCCATGTATTTCGTTTCCTTGAATTTTATTTTCAATGATGTAATATGTGAAATTAAAATTAAAACAACATTCATTCACCATCCAATGTCCTCATAATCCCATTATGTTTACAAAATGAATCATGAATATGAGTAAAATAATGCAAAGGTATGAGTTCATCACATAAGTACTTAGTGATCCACAATGTGATCATGTATATGTGAATTATGGGTGACAGAATAAAAATTTAGGATCAAAAGTTTATTTTCCAACAACATTTAAAAGTTATTATTCCAACACATGAAGTATCGTGTACCAAATTTCTCATCGTTATCCCAAAAAGTAAAACCTATGTTGTTGTAAAATTAAAATACCTAGAACATGACTATGACCTAGAACATGACCTAGACCTAGGCCTATACCATGACCTAGACCTAAACCTAGACCTATAACTAGACCATTCCTTTCCACGCCTTGCCTTGCCATGTATAGGCTTTCCTTTCCTTTCCTTTCCCTACATTTCCCTTCCTTGACATGTCCTACCTTGCATTGTCGTGCCTTGCCTTGCCTTGCATTTCCCTACATTGTCTTTCCTTTCCTTTCCTTTCCTTGAATTATACCTATACGATGACCTAGACCTAGGCCATGAACTAGACCATGACCTAGACCTAGACCTAGACTTAAACCATGACCCTGACCTATACCTAGACCATGACCTAGAAATTTCCTTGCCACGCCTTTCTTTTCCATGTATATCGTTTATTTACCTTGCATTTCATTTCATTACCTTGACTTGCAATTGCCTTGTATTAACATTTCATTTCCTTTCCATTACCTTTCCTTGCCATTGTTTTACTTGCCATTTCCTTGCCTTGCATTTCCTTTCCTTTCATTTCCTTACCTAACCTTTCTTTGCTTTGACTTAGACCTAGACCATGACCTAGAGATAGAGCTAGACCATGAACTATACCTAGACATAGACCTATACCATGACCTTTACCTATACCTATACCTAGACCTATACCATGATGTAGAAGTATACATAGACATAGACCTAGACCTAGACTTTGTCTTTCCTTCAAATGTTTATCCTTGATTTTCCTTACATTACATTTCCTAGCCTTACCTTTCCATTTCCTTTCCTTGAATTTACTTGCCTTGCATTTCCTTGACTTATACACATACCATGACCATGACCTATACCTAGACCTACACCATGACCATGACCTAGACCTAGACCTATAACTTTCCTTTCCCTGCCTTTCCTTGCCATGCCTTGCCTTGCCTTTCCATGCCATGTATAGCCTTGCCTTTCCTTGCCTTTCCATGACATGCCTTGCATTGTCATTCCTTTCCTTTCCTTGCCATGCATTGTATTGTCTTTCCTTTCCATGTCTTTCCTTTCTTTTCCTTTCCATGTCTAGCCTTCCTATGCCTTTCCTTTCCTTTCCATGACTTGACTTGACCTTCCATGCCTCGCCTTTCCTTTTCATACCTAGACCTAAACATATACCTTTCTTTTCCATGCCTTTCATTTCCATGTCTAGCCTTTCCTTTCCTTGCATTGCATTTCCTTTCCTTGCCTTTCCATTTCCTTTCCTTTCCTTTCCTTTCCTTTCCGAACATTACATTTCCTTGCCTAGCCTTGATTTTCCTTGACTTAGACCTATCCCATGACCTATACCATGACCTACACCATGACCTAGACCTAGACCATGACCTATACCTAGACCTAGACCATGCCCTAGATATAGAACATGATGTAGATGTAGACATAGAGCTAGACCTTTCCATGCCATGCCTTTCTTTGAAATGTTTAGCCTCACTTTTCCTTGAATTGCAATTACTAACCTTTCCTTTCCATTTCCTTGCCTTGCATTTC
>SNQJ01S0148362.1:14713-31828 GCA_010110895.2 Picea sitchensis | reverse complement strand
TGCTTCTTTCAATTTTTCAGTTTCCCCACAGTTTACTATTTTTAGCAGTTTTTTGGGTCCTTAACTTCTGGAGCTGTTTTGAGGCCTTAAACGACATTTTTTTATCCAGGTGGATATTGGTGGCCACCCACCTATTCCACTTGGACCCCCACCATTGCTTCTTTTAGTTTTTCAGTTTCCACACAGTTTACTATTTTTAGCAGTTTTTTGGGTCCTGAACTTCCGGAGTTGTTTTGAGGCCTTAAACGACATTTTTTGTGAAAACGGGGAGCAACATGGATTGTAAATCAATGTTTCTCACCCAAAATTTGTATTCCTCGGATAGATATTTCTAACGAGGTATGGAACGCGTCAAACGAAGATCGTATGCCAAAGTTACATCCCCGGGAAGTTGATGTACCAACTTACCCAAACAGGGCCCATAGTCTTGGAATTTCATCTCCTAAGGTTAGGCCTATGAACTATGTTACAATGAGGCTCCTAGGTGGATATTGATGGCCACCCACCTATTCCACTTGGACCCCCACCATTGCTTCTTTCAGTTTTTCAGTTTCCGCACAATTTACTATTTTTAGCAGTTTTTTGGGTCCTGAACTTCTGGAGTCGTTTTGAGTCCTTAAATGATATTATTTGGGAAAATGGGGAGCAACATGGATCATATATCTCACCCAAACGTTGTAGTCCTCTGATATATCTTTCTAATGAGGTATGGAATGCATCAAACGAAGATCGTATGCCAAAGTTACGTCCCCGGGAAATTGATGTACCAACTTACCCAAATGGGGCCCATAGTCTTGGAGTTTCATCTCCTAGGGTTAGGTATTTGGATGCTTAGGGTTTTTCATTGTTTCTCAATAATAATAGGCCTTTGAGCCTCATTGTAACACAGTTCAGAGACCAATAGCCGCCACATGTCTTCTCAGAGATAAGCTACCAGTGCCCTACTAGTTTATTTCAATTCTGTCTGTAAGCATATTTTAGTCATTTGTTATTAATGAAATGAAGTCTTATTTCCACTGCATCTCTGCGTTTATGTGTATTTTTGTATTTCATTTTGTTCCTACATAAATTCGGATCATAAACTTACACCAAATAAACATCCTTTCAAATCCAATTAATGAGTGTGAAAGAGACAAGTTCACTCGGCAATCTTTTCGCTTTTTAATGGAGTCAGAAAAGAGCTTAACCAAGACTCGAGGATGTTATTCTAAGCATCATATCATGGGGGAGGCCAGGGCTCCCGTGCAATACTTCTTTCAAAAGTCAGAAACTCACACATAGCTGACACAAGCTTAGGAAAACCCAAAGATTTCCAAGTCGATGAGGATAAAATAATTGCATAGGTTACCTTATCTATAATATATCGAAGAATTCCCCTTGTATGGAAGGGTGTAGAAGAAGGAATTTGAGGCTCTACAAGATCATTCTAATCAAAGGAAATCACCCTAGGACTTGGAGGGAGCATACTTGAAGAGAGTGGAATGCTCCCTTGTTTAGAAGGTACATAACTAAAAATGTAAGGACATGATCGAAAGACACATCACCCCCCAAAAGAAGAGTGGGATTGGCAGAAGATTTCATCAGCAATGTCACTTCCTTAGACTTGTCACTCTCCAAAATAAGAGTGGGATCGACTGAATATTGCATCGGAAGGACCACTTCTTCAACCGTTGGTTGAATAGGATGTGAGAAAACATGGTATAGAGATGCATCACCCCAAAAAATTGGAGTGGTTTCAGTTGAAGATTGCATCGACACGACCATTGGTTGAACAAGATGTGAGACAACATGGTCAAGAGACACATCACTCCCCACAAGAAGAGTGGTGTCAGTTGAAGATTTCATTGGCATGACCATTGTATCAACCAAAGAAGGATTAGAATGTTGGGAAACCAAAGATGACTCAGAACCCGAAGGGCTATCATACTCGGAATGCTCTTCTTGTACCACAGCAACAGTAGGGCACAAACGGGTTAGATGATCTCCTTTGCAAAGCCTACAAAGGAACTTAAGCTTACATCCTATATGTCGAGGCTTCTCAATCGTATGAATTCCCCTGACATGACTTGCAGTGGTTGGTGACATGCTCCCAACATGACTTGCAGAGAATAGTAACTCATCTCCAACATGACTTGCAAAGGTTGGTGATGAATCCCCAACATGACTAGTAGAGGTTGGTGATTTATGTGTAGTGTGACTAGCAATGACTAGAGTTGTGCCCACAACATGACTTGCAACAACTGGTTGCATGTCTTCAACATGACTTGCAAAGGTTGTTGACCTATCTCCAACATGAATGGCGGTGGCGGGTTGCGACATTTGAGACCAAGATTCTGGGAAAGACTGGTTTTGATAAATTGCGGGCTAGGAAGGGTTCTGGTATACACCATGGCCCTGTCCGGTAGGATAGTATCCTCCTCCAAACTAATTCATAAAGGGTTGTAAGCGTATCATCACCAAGGAAGCCACTTGCGAAGAGAAAGTGACATGACACGGGTTACTCAGGTGAGGATATATGTTTCCCTCAGATGAAGGAAATTCATGAAGGGGGTTGCCCATACTATAAAATTGACTCCCCCCAAATGAAACACCAAAGGACAGACGAAGGTCCACCATGGGAAAAGCGTTCATAGGAACCGGCATAGCAGAAGAAAGATAGATGGACGGGATGTAATAAGTAGAATGACCATCCATTTGAGCACTTGCTCCTGGAAAAGTGAAGCTAGGATTGGGTCCATAGGAAGGAATATTCCAACCTCCTACCATAAGAGTTGGTTGAGGGATATGACTCCCACCAAACGAAAAGGGAGAAAAAGGAGGCATCATGCCTCCAGACCCAAAACTAGGATTCACATAAGGCGATGAGACAAAGGATGGAAAGTGTGAACATGTGTCTAGCATACCAAGAGAAAAATGATTAGAGGCCCAAAGTATTGGTTGAGTATCATAATTCAACATACCACTCGGAAATACAAAAGGATTCGTCCCCGTGGAATGAGTAAATACCATGGGATGGGTAGCACTAACTAAGGGAGTCATGGGGGCTCCACTAACCATAGCAATGAAAACTCACGACGCAATAAACAATCCTAGGGCCAACTAATAATCATAGAGCACACCAAAGTAAAGCAAAAAGGCTAGTGTACACAAACATAATATAGTGGTTGAAAAGAGGCTTCCCTCATTAGAGTAGGTATGTCTCACCCAAGAGAGGCATGAGACTCCCTTAAAAGGATCAAAGGTATCAGAATCAGTTATAAGGGCCCTTGTAGGCTTAACAACGTAGTCGGTCAAATCCCCCCGGAGAAGTAATCCTCCATAAAGGCTGTGTGTTTTTTGACCCTTATCTGACTCAAGGTACCTGTAGAATAACCCCTGCAAGTAGCCTATGTGGATACCTATGTTAAGAAAATAAAGCCACCATGATATAACCAATGTGCAGGAGAATAGTCGTAAGTCAGGTCCACCGTATGGGTAGGGTAACAAAGCCTGAAATCTTGAAAGCACCGCCTCTCAGGGTTAGATAAGGGTCAAAAAACACATAGCCTTTATGGAGGATTACCTCTCCGGGGGGATCTGACTGACTACGTTGTTAAGCCTATAAGGGCCCTTATCTGACTCAGGGTACCTGCAGAATAACCCCTGCAAGTAGCCTATGTGGCTACCTATGTCAAGCAACTAAAGCCACCACGATATAACCAATGCCTAGGAGAACAGTCGTAAGTCAGGGTCCACCATATGGGTAGGGTAACAAAGCCCGAAATCTTGAATGCACCGCCTCTCAAGGAGGTAAAGGTACTACCAAGACCCCCAAATATGAATAGATCCCCAGAAATATCTTTGACTCTAAGAAGGTATTAGAGGGATATCTCAGCAACCAACTTCATGCGAGCTCGTGCTTAACTCCGGTGTGAGTGGAGCCTTCTGATGTCACTAATTATACAATGGATTTCACAACTCCCTTAGTCAAACACATATGTTGAGTTTAATAGCCTTGGAGAATTTTACTCACAAAATCCTATTCCAAGGCTCTATATCTTAAGCTAGTTTGTGTACCCTGAAAAATAAAATCGTTTCTAATCAATTTTAAGTTTATCAGCGTTACTTTTAATGGATTTGTTTACTCAAAATATGTGGTCGTGAAACTGATGATGTTGTGACTTAGCATATAAAAGAAATGAATATGAATATAATGCAAAGTCCTAACTTCAATTCTCAAAAAATGATAATCTTTTCACAAATGCAACTTTCAATTTGATTCTGCAATTTCAATAAGACACAATCTTTCCATGTGTATCAAGATCAATATCAAACAACCCAAAGATCAAATGCCAAAATACAGAATGTAATTTTTTTTATTTTCAATATAAAGAATGAAAATGCAAGGACTGAATAACAACTTGATATATAGACCCTACTATAAGAAAAAAAGAGACAAACCAAGCAGGATACCAAGAAGAAAACACTCAGCCCAAGATGCAAGGAAAACCAATGAAAACTATGATGAGAAAGAAGAACCGCCCGAAAAATCAACCAAATAAAGGTTTCCTATCACTCTGTATGCACTCAACAGTTATGACAGAGACCCAAGAAGACTCATCAACCATCAAAACTCACCCAACAAACACCAAACTCAACAATCAAGAAAAAAATATTGATGTATGCAACTGTTTAAGAAAAAACTGGGTATGTACATGCCCTGTAGAATGACAGCTTGTGTATGTATGCGTCTGTCAAGGGAAAAACCACGTATATGTATTAAAACACTGCCAGGTTAAGGATAAGGCCAAGAAACTCAGATTCAAAATTAAAATAGGTTGTCAAGCAATGATACGACAAGGAAACTCAAGCTAACCGAGAGTAATCAAAGGAGAAAAACAATCCAAACCCCAAAATAGAAGATTCAATCCCCAGTATGGTCGCCAATTATTTTATGAGGAAAATCACTCTATGGCATGGGGTAAACCACAACAGACGGAATGACTACAGAAATCAACTCTAATCCTAAGTATGCCATATAAATGTAAATGCTAACAAGACAAGATAAAGAGCCTACCTCGTCCGGATGTTCGATGAAGACCACCGTAGAGCACGTGACCCAAATCTCTATACCTACAACTTGTCCTCGACAACCAAGAAACACAATCATATGGTGATAATATATTCATAACAAATACACCCATGGAATACTAATTCAAATATTTGCAAGACATCAATTGGACGAGAAACGAGTATTTCTATTAAGATATGATCAACAAAAGTGTATGAGTGACAAACTTTCCTGTCGGCATGTCTCGGAACCGAGAAACTAAGTCCCTTCCCACTGGGCCTCCACCACTTCAATCCTCCACCAAAGGCAATCTCATATAAGAGAAACAATGAGGTTCTCCATCAAAGAGGGAAGAGCTTGGGGGTTGAACAAGGTGTTCAAACTTTAAAGGAAAAAGGGATGCTTCTAGAGTAACTTTTCTCTCAAAAGTTGAATTCTCTCCTCTTCCACAACTTGGATATGGCCTGTTTTATAGCCTTCAAATGAAACTGAAGATAAGATTTAGAACTTTTCCAATATATGGAAGGTCAAGGATCATGGATCTTGTGACATGACATGGAAACCCAACACAAGTTTTTATTTTGGGTACGAAGCCCGATGTACTCAGGCTACAATGGTGCAACCTGCGTATACGCATGTTGTATAGATGTTAGGGCGTGTCTATGTGGGAAAATATGATTTTTAGCTCTGGGAAGTGCAAAAGGGGAGTTCAAGTCTACATAGGTAAATGGAAAATGCCTTATAAGCAAGTTGCATGGGGTGAGGCAAATCTTGCTATAACAAACGTCCTCTAAATTTGTGTGAACTAGCAATTATGGTTGGTGATGAACAAATCCATTTTTAAAAGCAAATCGCTACTCCCTTCTTATGTGGATGCTCATGCATTGGGACAATTGGGGGAATATCTCACTTCTAGAAGAATAAAAGTGGATAAAATTGAGCAACTAGAAAAAGAAGAGGAGCTCTAGATGTCTAAGATAAATGTCAAAATTTTCATTTACTCTAAAATTACCCAAATATCATTCTGGTAGCTTTGGGCTTCACCTCGGGAGTAAAACTTGTGGCTTTCTTCTCAATTGAGATTTATCTTGTGTTTTGATGGGGCATCAAAAGAAAACCCGGGGGAGGAAGGTGGGTGAGGGGTGCTCTATGGCCCTAGAGGTAATCGAGTCATGGAGTTTTCCTGGAATCTAGGCATCACTTCAAATAATGTGGTCGAAGCCTCTACGGTTACCAAGGGCTCATGTTAACACAGGAATATCATATCAATCATATAACAATATTTGATCACTCTAAAAACACCATCAAATATTTCTTATTGGGTTCTGCACCTAAAGATGCCAAGCTTCAGGGAATTATCAAGAGAACAAAGCTACTCTTGACCAACTTCCAAGCTCAAATCTTCCATATCCTAAGAGAAAATAATCGGGAAGTAGATGGGATGGAAAATATGGCAATTGGTATGGCCCCTAGTTCCTTGAGAGTTCAAGGGCATGTCATCTTTGTAGCACCCCCCCAATGGAAGATAGCATAATTAAAAATGA
Organism: Picea sitchensis; assembly: GCA_010110895.2. Classification (NCBI taxonomy): domain Eukaryota; kingdom Viridiplantae; phylum Streptophyta; class Pinopsida; order Pinales; family Pinaceae; genus Picea; species Picea sitchensis. The sequence continues at coordinate 25,234 of SNQJ01S0148362.1, read as the reverse complement.
GGTATAATGGGCCCACGTCGAAGTTGGGAAGACACGTGATTCTAGCATGCAGTGTTGGGTTCGTTACATATGTTATCAAAGGTATTTGCGCAGAAGTACCATCACCTTCATCAGGCTCATGGGGAAACTTGTGATGTGTTCAACGATGGTCCTTTCACTAGAAACGAGTGGAGAGGCTCTATGCAACACAAGTACTTATTTTCGTGGGAATTTATCACATGCAGTACACTGTAGTAACAATCCAACTTTAGTGCTGATGGATTTGCTGATGGGAGAAAAGGTGGCAATGATTAATGAGAATGAGGTGCAATGGATAATACAGGCCATGAAAGCCTCATCAAGACTTCTGGTGAGTGGGAAGATCTTTACAAACTAAAATAGATGGATCCTCGCCTCTCAAGGGCTTGTTATGTTTAGGGGAATGGTATTGCATGACATTAACAAAGAGTAAAGAGTCGTACTTTTTCTATTTGTTTTGGTAAACCAGTGTTCGGTATGATACTAGAGAGTCTTTTGACTTTAGTGTTGGCTTGAGGGAGTGGTTCTCTAGTGGCTTGGCGGAGGAGGCCACCTCTTTCTCCGGTTTCCTCAGTGGTTGGAGGACAACTCCCAGCAGAGAAAATTGGTCGAGATCTTGGTAAGTCTTCTCATACTCCTGATAGTTACAGTCGGGTTCCAGTTTGTATCTTTCCTCTGGTCTGAAAATTATGTGTGCGATAGTAGAGGGTTCTCTTGAAAGTGATCCACTCTTCCTTCTTAATGGAAAATTAGTTTGATTTTGAGAATTAGTCTTGCTCTAGTAATTTTGGTTGGTTGTTTATCTGTGGAGGCCAAGTCAATTCTATAAATCGACCCCTATTCCCAGTATATCAGTATGGAAAATGAGAAAGAGCTAGCGAAGGCATGTGAGATAGAAGTTGAGGAGTCGGTGGAGGACAATTTCACTTCCACCCATCGACTCTCTCTCAAAGTGGATTCACACATCTCGACCTTATCCTTTTCTCTTGACACTATGGTCCAACACAGAGTGCTCATTGGAAAGCTCCAGGATGAAGTGGACTTCCTCCGCAGATAGAGAGAGTTCGTGCAATGGCAACTGGATGTGAGGGCGTCAACTTCAGAAGCCTAAGTTTATAATCAAGACAGAGGAGATTTTGGAAGCCATGGGGACAAAAAGATGAAGATATTTCCTTATTTGAACTTGGATGTAAAATCACCAATAAAAGAAGTGATAAAGGAAGAAACTTAGTTCTATCAATCCAAGTTTTGTTTTTTGTATGGTAATTGGAATATAGTATCTAAAAAACTATAGAAACTATAAAGCTTTTGAAAGAACTTACTAAGTTTTGTTTTAGTGTATACATTACGAGCATTTCCTTTTGTACCCAACAACACCCTCTTATTGACTAAATTTTTTTATTCTTATATATTATATGAGTAATAAAGAAGCTTTTATATTCCATTCTCAAATGATGATAATAACTATTAATTATAAATTTAAAATTAACCATTTTATTATGGAAAAAAATATACAGCTATAAATAAATAGTACTTTCCATTCACAAATACAAACTACCTCTACTTTGTTTATATGTATCCATCCTTTTCATAAAAAATAATAATATAGGTTATCTAATTACAAATATAACAAAAATAAAATAAATTCTATACATATTAAAGAGAGAATTGTTTATATGTATCCATCTTTTTCATAAAAAAAAATAATAATATATGTTATCTAATTACAGATATAACAAAAATAAAATAAATTCTATACATATTAAAGAGAGAATTGATATGTATCTATAGTATGAAAATGGTTATTTAAAGAAATTAAAATAGAAGAAATTATATATATTTAAAATTATTATAAATATAATATTTATATAAAAACATTTTACAATGTAAATATAAATATTTTAATCACAAAAAATTATTTATAATATTATATATTTATATTTTTTCATAAATTTTAAATTCTAAATTTTATTTAATTAAATAAGATTATAATCCATATAAATTTATTTTAAATAACAAAAAAATACAACTTAAAGAAGATTTGACCATGATATTTTTCATCATAATTATAATATTTAAAAATGTTAAAAAAAGTTAGTTTGACCATGATATTTTTTATCATAATTATAATATTTAAAAATGTTAAAAAAGTTAGTATTATTTTGATAAATTCTAAATTTTATTTAATTAAATAAGATTATAATCCATCTAAATTTATTTTAGATAATAAAAAAATACAACATAAAGAAGATTTGACCATGATATTTTTCATCATAATTATAATATTTAAAAATGTGAAAAAAGTAATGTTAAAAAAGTTAGTTTGACCATGATATTTTTCATCATAATTATAATATTTAAAAATGTTAAAAAAGTTAGTATTATTTTGATATATTGAATATTTAAAATATATATTTTAATAAACAAATTTATATATTAGATATTTATGAGTATTAGTAGCAAGTGACTAATAATTTTTATGATTTGAATAGTCGGTGAAGAAGTGGGACTTCCCAAGTGGTCACCCATTCCAAGATGCCTTATGAACTATCCACTTAGAGCTCCCTTCACTCTTATTATCTTCCGAACATATTAGATATCATTTTGGGGATTAACTACTTAGAGTAAGTCATTAATCTATGACCAAGTATAGTGCCTTATGAACTATCCAATTAGAACTCCACTCTTATTATTTTAAGTAATTATTTATTTTAACTATTATGTGATTAAAAACATATTAAAATTCCAAATAAAACCATAAACCATTATGAATCAGAATAATTCTGAAATCATTAAAATTAATGTGTTTAATAAACTTTATCTTAAACTATAACTCATTATGAATCAGAATGATGCTGAAATCATATTTAAAAATTAATGTGTTTAATAAACTGTCTTAGAAAATTTAAATAATTTGATATTAATATTGTTCTTGTATTTTTCTAATGATTAGATTTCGACTTGGAATTATTGATTGTAGTTGATTGTAAATAATAAAAGGAAAAATAAAATATGACATTACAAATGTAAATGGTGCCTTCCCATCTACGGATATTCTTCCCTTTTTAAGATGGTATTGCCCATATACATTCAATAATGTAAAATATTATTTTGCTGAATGAATGAGATGCGTGCTCGACAGGAATAAATGCAATATTTTGTTGAATGAGATGCCTGCTGGACAAAACAATTGTTGCTGTGACAGAACTGAACTAATTTATAGAAATGGAAAAGTAACTTTATAATATCGTGGTACTTCTATAATAATCTTGCTCTCTCACGTGATACTTCTAAAATTTTACAAAATTTTAAGATGAACGGCCAGTGGAAGATTGGCGATTGTCTATACGAGAGGTGACATTTATTTGTTTTTTACTGCATTCCATTGTCTGATATGATGATCGCGTGCTGTCATTTACCATTGTTTTAATGGTTGATAAATGGCCTTGCAGTGATAGCCTTGTCAGGATTTTTGTCGACTGTGAAGGGTTTCAGTACTCTGTCGCGTTGTGCATCACTCGAAGTGTTACCAGCTCAACACAATTAAGTAGAATAGAAGGGTTCGGGACTTCTGTCAAATGTAAAGGATCTTAGTGCTGTGTCGTGTTATCAGCTGGACACAATTCAGTAGATTAAAATGGAGTAGGCTAACTCTAGAGTAATTAACTTCGGAGCAAACAGACTTTTTAAGTGAAAAATGAGTCTGAATCTAGTTATATTTTCAGGGGTAGTAGGAGTTTAGCATGAATCAAAGTTTCATTCATTTCAGAACTTTATGTAGATTTTTATTCATTTTAAACCAATCCAAATACTCAAAAAAATATATCTAATTTTAAATTAACCCTAAATTTAAAATAAAACCTAAGAAGATGGATCCTGATTTAAATAACAGTTCTACCTCAATTATGTTTTTGTTTATGATGTCATACTGAAAACAAATTCATATAAAAGTAAAATTCCGTTTGGATTAGTGAGATAATAAGTGTACAAAATCGGGAAACAAAAGTGAATTAATGATCAGACAAATTCAAATAAAGTGAAATTCTGTTTTGATTTGTTCCATTCTTTTTCAAATTCTATCTTATCAGGAAGTACATCAAAATCTTATGGAATAAAGTTTTGTGCTTTTCCAAATCTCTTAGTCAAAATCTGTTGTGAGAAAGTTTTATGATAACTGTTATATGCATATACTCCTTACCAAATTTTTAGGGTTCCATCCCTATTAGTTCCGGACAGTTCATTCTATGTGGTCATTGAATTTTACCACCATCAACTGCAATTATACAATTGTGAATAAGTTGAAATACTGCTACGTTATACGCTGCCAACCATGAGAAAAAACAATTCCAAAAACTATTAAGCTTCTGCGAATAAGTGAAGACAGATTAAAAACAAAATATATATGTACAGTAGAGGATCAGAGGATCCATATGGACAACATAGGTCCTTGGGTACTGCAATATCTGAAATGAAAGATCCATTCGGATGCGCTAGGGTATCCTTCCTAGCTTCCTCTTATATTGTTATTTTTTAAATATTATTTGATCCGTCTTTTTACTGCATGGATTGGAATGTGGACGAAGATATCGACAAGCTGCCGCCAGCCCTCGTCTTGTATGAGGCAAGGAGACAGAAATGGAGGATATGTCGTATAGGCGGCAAAGGCGTTCAATTCAATCAATTAATACACTGGCTGGAAGAGAACCGTCTCCACGTGATTACCCACCTCCTCGTTGTTGCAGTGTGCGGCATAGTAGAAACTCTTGCCAACGACGAGACACAGACGTTTCACTCCACTCGGAACAGGGCTGTACTGGTGTCGGTATACTGCCCGGACCAAGTGCCCCATGCCCTCTTCCGCACGACGTTTTAGCCTGTCGTCTTCCTCGGTACCCGACGGGGAGTCACATCCCTCCTCCTGAAACATCAGCCATGAATTCAGATTTTTATATACGGTGGTTCGATTCTCCCAAATTAAAAAAACTGTGGCCAAATGACAAAACCTATATATTTGACTGCTACCTTGTACGTTGCGATGCGCCGGAGAAGAGAACAAACTGTGTTTGTCACCTTCATGATAGATGAGAAATCAGGGTGAGATATCAGGTCAGGAGATATTGTTTCTCGGCCAAGAAATGCTGCCGTCAGTACTACGATCTCAGCTTCCGTGCCGAGCTTCTCGTGGTCTTGCGCGTCCGTGAGGTCCTCCGCTTCGCTGGCCAGCCAGTGCTCCCACTGCGTGCCAAGGAGTGCAAATGGGTTAATGTCCCGAGTACTTTTTTATTACCTATTCAAGGACTCCAACAAGAGTTATTTTGTTTTGCATTGGATTTGAATTGGAATTACTCTGTGTCTCAGATCGCCACTGATGTCTCGGCCCTGCGCGACGACACCATCGACAGAGAACAAGTTAACCATCCTGAACAGACATGAGAATAGTCGTTTTGCGCTATTTGGACTATCCCGCATCGCCCTTCCGTCCCATCTGCCAAAACCCACAAAACAAACAAACCTATCGGATTTAGACTGTCGAAGAGCTGTCTACATTGTTATTATTTGACAACTTGGTCTCTGTAGTGATTATCCCCCATGAAAGCGGTGCAAGATTCGAACAAAATAGAGTAAAGCCAATAGGGGATGAACGGATCAGAACGAATCGAAAGATATAACAAGATGAATCTCAATCGCGGAGTTGATTAATTACTTCGGCAAAAATCCATGACCTAGCTACTACTTTTACGTTGAAGAGTTGGGTTTTCTGACGAAAAACCATGTAGATTTCTGAGAATCGTTTGTCAGAAAATGAGATAATCTACCATGTAGATTTCTCATGATTGCTTCTCAGAAAATGAACGGAGTTATGAACAGGCAACATGTTTATAGTTTAAGATGTGAATGTTTAACGAGCGGATCCATGTTTCAGGGCGTTGTTAAGTGTGAACTAAAATGCCTCTTTGTGCAGGAATCGCAAATGCGTCTTCATGCAAGAATTGCAAGTTGGATGTTTCATGCAGTGATTTCATGCAAGAATTGCAAGTTGGATGTTTCATGCAGTGATTGATTGCAATTTTCTTGTTTTAAAAGATCAAAAAAAATTAAATCAAATTTCTAAAAGCTCAAAGATTCTAAAAACTTTTAGAATTACATTTTTATAATTGTGTTTTTTTTTAAAGCAAGGCTGAATTTTACTGTAAAAATTTCACAAACTTTTAGTATAAACTTTTTAAGTTTTTCAATTTTTTTTGGTATTTTTTCTCACAAGTTTTATCCAAAAATATTTAGAAAAATAATTGGATTGTCTATTTTAGCATTTTTAGATGGCATATAACAGGTAATATGCATTTAAAATTGTTTATGCACTTAATTTATTTATGGATACTGAATCTATTTATGCATTCAAAATTGAAAGATATAAAAAACTTAAAAAAATAATATAAATTTTATGATTTTTCAAAACTGTTTATGCACTTAATTTATTTATAGACACTGAATTTATTTATGCATTCAAAACTGAACAATATAAAAAACTTTAAAAACAGAATGTAAATTTTATGATTTTAAGTTGACTGTAATTTCAATCAACTTATAAGAATTTACAATTTATACAACTTTTTCCCACAAGTTTCATCCAAAATCCAACCAAATATTTAGAAAAATAATTGAATTACAAATTTTAATGACTAAAATTGCATATATTAAATACCATAAAGTTTTTGAAGGCACTAAATCTATTTATACAATCAAAACTAAACATTATAATTTTTTTAAAAGAAAATATAAATTTTATGATTTTAAGTTTACTATAGAATTTATAATTTACACAATTTATAACTTATAAAATTTATAACTAAAAAATATGGTTATGGAAAATTATAATTTTGAGAAAATTTATAATTAATATTATAGTAAATTAAAATTTGATTAGAGTTAAAACATTTATATTTATCATAAAAATAATTTTATATAAAAATTATATTTATAATATACTTATTTATATACCAATTTAGTATATATTTTTATATAAATATCATATTTATAATATTCTTATTTATATATAAATTTAGTATCTCTTTTATATAATTTTACATAGTAGTTTTTATGTTATATATATATATATATATATATATATATATATATATATATATTATTTTTTCTTATATGTTTAAAGATATTTTTATTTCTGATTAAATATATTTAAAGATATTTTTATTTCTGATTAAATTTATATTTTTTTTAAATGGTAAAACATATCTATTTGCTTATTATTATCATTCAAAAAAAATGAAGACATTTGAAATAACAGATTGGCAGTTTTTAAGGAGACATACTTTCACTCTTGTCAAATACCTTTAAGAAGAGGAATCCAAATTCTTGACTAATTAGAAACTATGTTAAATCTTATTTTAGCATAAGAAAAAATAGATTTAACCTCAATAATATTTTTTAATAACAATATACAATAGAAATATATACTTTCTAATAACATTTAACTTTAGTTCCATATAATATTATATCCATATTTATCTAATAAATAATATTATCCATATTACTTTAAGTTAATGTTTTTTTGTTTGTTTGTTAATTGGTCCGGGATCGCATCCGGCCTGAGCCGATGACTTTTCAACACGGAGTGGCTTAACAACACACTCCATCACCGACTGTCATACACCTTGGGGACTACTTTAAGTTAATGTTATTTGAAAAGATATTTTATCTTTATTTTTATATATTTACACATAATATTATTAATGTTATAAGATTATTTGTAAAAATATTTTTATCTATTATATTATATCATTTAGATTATATTACTAATATTATATTATTTATTATATGTATTTTTTAAACTTATATAATAAGGTGACATCTTTACCATATATTATATGATATTAGATTACAGAAACATCTTTACCACATTATTAATGTGGTGATATCTTTACCCTCTACCATATTATATTATAAAAACTTATTTTTAACACAGTAACATATTTATTATATACTATATTTAATTATAAAAGCATCTTTCAAGAAAATAACATGTTTATCATATACCATTTTAATCGTAAAAGTACCTTTCAACATATTAAAAAAAATATTAAATTGTAAAACAGCTTTCAATTTGTCCTTTCCTAATCAATTTTTTTATTTCTCACTGTTTAATCAAATTTGAAATTAACATAAAAATTTTGCTTATTTTAAAACTTAATCTTTCAATTTGTCCTTTCCTAATCAATTTTTTTATTTCTCACTGTTTAATCAAATTTGAAATTAACATAAAATTTCTGCTCATTTTAAAATTTAATCAAACCAGGAAAAGTAAAAGTTAAATCAATTATTTGCCATCTATTGAACATGCCAAAACGTTAAAGTTGAACTAAATCACTTGTTCTACTTTATGCGAGCTTACTGGAACGTTAATAATGAATCGATTAATTGGTTATAAAAATATCTCACCTTGTAAATGCATCTAGAAACTGGCGTCTGTGATGTGCGAAACAATTTTCTCCAGAAAAAAAGATTCTAATTGCTGCCATAAGTACTGCAGATTTTGCCCATGCGAGCCTTGCGGAAGCCATATCTGGTTCGTAAATCGCAATAGCTGCCAAGAAATACGATTTTACTATTTGATCTTGGCGCAATCCCAGCTCGTCCAATCCGGATTCTCTGTACCACCTACAAGACCAGAATTAAAAGGAAAGAACGAATTAGATGCCAACCAGTCTGGCTATTTTGTATAAATTCATGTGCTGGTGCTCTGTAACACTTCAAATAATATGCAGATATAGAGTTTTGCCTTATAATCCCATGCAGCTCCGTTCTGTGTATGGACTGGCATATATTGAAGTCGGCCTTGGCGAGCTCGATGTAAGTTTTGTTGTTCACAATTGGCATTCTGCGTGTCAAAGACATTAATGGATGAAGATTTCTACAGATTGACAGCAATATCTTGAATTTGAAACAATCTATGAAATGAATTTACTCTTGGAATAAGTTCTGTTGACAAGCTTAATACCTATATAGTGCCTTTCCAATCCAAACATCGTCTACTCTGTACTGGTTAATGTACATTCTTGTATCAATTCGAGGTTGGCTGGCATACCATGGAAATTTTAAAGCATATTCCACCTGCGCCATTAGGGTTAATCATCTTAATATCAGCCACTCAAGCGAATGTGCAGAACGCCCGTAATATGCAAAAAAAAAAATACACGCATAAATTCATTACCTCTTCCTTTAAACCTTTGGCAATAATCCACTTGTCCCTGAGCTGTTTCTCTGCTCTCTTTTCTTCAAGGAAATTCTTAGTAAATACTCTGGCCTCTTCGAGTATGGATTCCCCAGGAAAAAAAAATTGGGAGGCTCGATATAAGTTATACATTCCTGTAACCGTTTGCTTTGTTTGACCGAAGAAACAGAAGAACTGATCGTCTTGCTTAAAGTGATTGAATGCCTCTGTAAGTAGGCAACAATTAGTCATAAATAAACAGATAATGTAGAAGATTGCTATGAACAGATTGAGTTTCAAAGATAAGGGTTAGGGTTTGGAAAAAAGGGACTACAATCATTTGATGATAGTGTTCTTTTATGAAATGGTACAATGTCATATATAGAGAGAGAGAGAAGTAAAATATAAACAGACTTCATGAAATTTTAATTGATTTACATAACTTATTAGGTTAACAAAAATATATTAAAAAAATCAATAAAAGATATTCTATAGTAATCTGTGAAAATTACACTTCCACCAAGTAATATGACGAAAGAGTTTTTATCTTCTAACCAGCAGTGACATCGAATCCGTGCGAACGAAGAAGTCTGAAAGCCATGGATGTGTCATCTACATCTTTGACTGGAGAATCTCTTGCCCAGCCGATACCTTGATTAGTCCAATATCTGCAAATTTACAGTTTAGATTCTTCAACTGCGTAATAATACTTAAACCAGGAGATAGCAATTAAATAAGCATTAAATGTAGAGAATCACCTATAGACATATTCAAGACTGTCTGTGATCTCGCTCTCAAAATATCGGGCGATACCAAGGCGTTCAATACGATCCACAGTCCACAAACGTTCGAATAAGTCCACGGGATAGACATTCGGCGCTGGCATCAAACATAATTAATTATGCAGTCATTTCATTGCTGTTTCATTCCAAACTTGAATTATTTATGATAGAATTCTTTCAGAAAGAAGATCCCATGGGAAATTCAACTAATGCTTTTACATATTAGTGGTTGGATGGTGTCCCTAATAGATCTGTTGGTATAAACTAATTTACTTTACACAGTGATTCAAACTAACTAACAAAATTGACCACAAGATTGGTTTAACTAACCTTTTAAGCTATTTATTACAGCAAGAGCTAGTCCTGATACAATTACCTCGGAGCTAGCATGAAACATAATTACAAACCTAGTTTACTCTACACAGTGATTGAAACTAACTAACAAAATTGACTACAAGAAGTTTTTTAACTAACCTTTTAAGCTATTTATTACAG
>SNQJ01S0148361.1:0-23538 GCA_010110895.2 Picea sitchensis | reverse complement strand
TGTGATCTGCTAGATCTCAACAAGATTGATTAGTAATCATTTGGGGTGGTGATATCACCCCTGGCTCATATATGATAAGATGAAATACAAGTAAACAATCCTATATACAAATGGAAATACAACTACACTATTCTAACATGATATGCAGATGGTATATACAATGAATGCAAATGCCTACTTACTTACCTCTACTTACCTGTTGGTTGAATGCTAGGTGTAGTCAAACAGCCAGCGAAACCATCCTAGCAATGTCTCATAACACCTGCCTCTGTGCTTCATCATAAACCAAAACAATGACAAGCTAAGCACAAAAATAACATGAGTTAGAAAATGTATTGTATCATCGGAAATCATAAAGTCTAGCTCATGGAGGCGGGAGGGAGGGAGGGACAAAATTGTGCCAAGTCACACTCTCAGGAAAGTGCTCAATCCATCTCAGAAACGGATCGTAAAAATCAAAGGTTCAATAGACTGACTCAAAGAGTTTGAAGGTTGTCTACCTTGGACATCTTCACAATCCGAGGTCTGGGAAGGGACTAGCAAGAACCTAGAGGACGACTGACAATTTCTTAAGGGAAGGCCGAAAGATTGAGATGACAAACCTCTTCTTGAGGTATTCAACCTACCCTTGAAATCCAAGCCTTGCCTTAGAGAAAACTTAATACAAAGGACATGCTTACCAACTACACTTTTAGTGACACAACGAGATAAAATAGTCGAAGGGAGCTAGAAAACATTGTCACAAGGATCCTTCTCCGGGCAAGTAATGTCCTCACCTCTATCAAGATTTGAGCACAATGGTGGTTGATAATCTTCTTCATGGAATAAATCCAAGTGCTCAAAGGAATATTCATCAAAATCCTCAAGGTATGACCGGAAATCACTAGGAGAATATAGCACCAGGTCATCCTTGGGTGTCTGAAAAAAGGTTTGTAATCATACCATCTCCTTGTTGCCAAATGTCAAAATTAGTCACCTCATATGATAGTTGTAAAGGCAACTTTTGGAAATGACCCTCAATGTCGTAAATGGGATCCTCATTAGAACCAATCACATCCCACTTACGTCTTCCAACATGTATGAACTCATCAATATTATCAACAATGTCACTACCTTTATCATAACATGAAGGATTTAATGCATCCAAGGGCTCCTTTAGTACTTCCTCACTTTCCAAATCATAAAACATAGCATCATCAAAATCTTGGAAAGGAAAATAACTTACCGTGTTCACTTCTTGTTGTGCAGGAGCATCGATGGCTTGGATGGTTTCATCAAATGGAAGAGGGTCCAGTGCATCGTCACCAAGACTCATCTCTTCGTCTTTATCAGAAAATGAAGGAACTAGCTCTTCCAAGGGCTCCTTTACTTCTTCACCTTCTGAATCATAGAACAAAGTGTCATCAAGAAACTGGAAAGGAAAATGACTCACCTTATTCTCTTCATCTTGTGCAGGAGAGATAGGATCTTGGAGAGCTTCATCGGGCGGAGGAGCAGTCACTAGTGCTTCATCCTCATAATTCACTTTTCTAAGTAAATCTTCGTTGCATTCTATCGAATCATGGGAAAAATCTTGCTCCTCTTCAAGGGGTTGACAATTTTCTTCATAAATTTCTCCTTCTATATCAGAGGGTTCTTGGTATTGAGTAAGGTACACATCCCTGAGATCTCCCACAATCTCAGTGGTGAATCCTTCATCCTCTAGGGTTGCTGCGAGATTCTTAAGGGCATCTTCATATGTCAGGCATCGTGGTTTCAAAAACTCAATAAACCTACTGATGAGGTCTATGAAAGATGAAATACCCCGATCTTTGCAACAACTCTTAAACCAATCTTGCAAAAAGGACGCAGAGAAAGTATGAATAATTTTACCAGAACATCCTCCCCTCCCAATTCTATCTCACTTATATACTTCAAGAATTCTACAATGTGAGTAATTGGGAGGCCTCTAAATCTTGGAGAGTTGTTTAACCATTTTGTGTCAAAATAATGCGGGTATCCTTGAAAACTTTTGAAATCAACAGTCGGATACACTTGTTCCCAGGGTGCCACGATCCCATAACTCGGAAATATCAAATAATTGAGAGTAAGGTGGCACCTTGGAAAAGGTTAGTGGAGTCGCTAGATAATTTTCTTGAAACTATCAAAGGGATGAGGGGATCACCCTCAGTGGAGTCGCCGGGTAAGCTTTGTAAGATAACGACTTTTGAGGAAAGGCTTACCGAAAAGTGTCATCTTTGAGGAAAATTGACTCAGTGTTCCCCGACAACGGTGCCAAAATGTTATCGCACAATTTGTACTTGCCTAGAAGCTAAAGGCAAGTGAACAATAAATTGGCGTAATATGAGGTTGTCCTATCACTGTCACCTAAATAAGATTCCTCTTTCTCGTTAGGGGTGAAAGCCCAGGGGAGACGTCCCTGGTGACCTGGGGGTTTGAGAAGGCAAAGGTTATAGTATCGAGAAAAGTTCTTCCCCTCTCACAAGTCACCGATCATAAAGTCCCAAAGGTTTGATAATATGAAGCAAAGATATGCTTAAGTGTACCTGCCCAGAACAAGACAACAAGAAAACACTATTTTGCAAGTAACAATTGATATTAGAGCTTCATAAAACTTTGGACTTTCAATAAGAGCAACAAGTTGACATACAAGATGAAGCAAACAGAAATTTATAACATCAATGTATATATGATGATAAATTCACAATTTATGCCTTAAACAAGCTTCAAAATGACCCTAAATGGTAACCTAAAATTAGCAATATGCTAGCACTTGTTAGAAGCTAAGAAGGCAATGTAATAATCAACATTAACACTCGCTTTTAGGAGCTTTTACTGCTGTAATATATGGCTGTAGCTTACTTTTGTAACAACAACAAGAATGTTAGTAAATTAGTCTAATCTAAAGTTAGTAATAGTTAGCAAAGAGCTTGAGGTATAAGGTTTAAGGGTTGTTTTCACCAATCAATCAAGTACAAGGTATAAACCAGTGTCTTTAGGGCTAATGGAGTCACTTTTTGCAGCAACAATCTTGAAGGAAACAAATGATAATGTGTGAACTAAAGACAAGAGGGAGAATGGTTGAGGTGTTGGTAACCCAATGCCTCAATCACCAAACCCTAGAAGGAAAACGGCTACTAGGAAGTAGGTAACCCTAGGCCCTAGTGGTTTTCCTTCTTCTTTAGCTCAAGCTTGAGATAAATAAAAGCTTGATGAAGCAAGGATGTTAGAGTGCTTCAATGGATATGTCTTCTAGGAAAATCTAGTAGGTGGATAACTATTGAGATAAGGACAATAACATGTGCTTAATCTCCTAGGGTTTTACATCCTGGAACATCTGAATGGCATGACACTTGGCGAGAAACTACAAGACAAATTAAAACATGTGTGTCTACAAGGAAACAAGTCACGTCAGCATGATAAGATAATCAACGTAATATAAAAGTCATATAAACCAAACCATTAAGCCCCATATTCATATTTCGTCACAAGCTCAAGAAGGTTATACAACTTACTAAGTCAAGGTATGAAATGCTATCAGAGACCCAAAGAGACCAGACTAACACCTAAGTATTAAGAATATTTCCCAAAGATTGTCTCTTCACTGTCATGTAATGATTATATGGTCATGGGGTTAGACTTCAAGGTTAGGCAACTGACATACAAGGGACCGTAGTATCTCATTTATGGGTGCCTTTGATGAGGGTAGACCACACACTTGGTTCCTGTTATTTGCGAGGTGATACCTTCCAAGCCCTTTATTTGCCTTTTGCCACGTTTAGCCATAGGAGATAACCCAGAGAATATGTAGCGCTCTGGCGATGTTCCTATGATTAACGACCTTTTATTTTTCTTTTTTGCTTTTCTTTCTTTGGATAATTCATTTTATTTTCTTTTGACCTCTTGTGTTGAAAAATACCTGCTTAAATGCTTTAAACACCCTAGAGACTATGTAACACCCTAGCGATGTATTTGCAAGTGCTATGGGATTGGGCGAGCCTCTGAGTAGGTAACCAAGGTAGGGTTTTGCTAGTTTCCCTCTGAGCCTAAAAGCTCCTTCTTCGCATAGAATGAGGAACGATCCCTTCTTGGATCAGTTTATATAACCTAAAGAAATGGATATGACAGGGATTGATGACATGGAAAGTGGTAAGTATGATCGGGACCGGTATGATGACATATTCAAAACAAACTCCAATAGCGCTCCATTTTCCCCAAGAGTAACCTAATCCCCCAAGAACCTAAGATAACAAGTCAAGTTATGAGAGGAAGAAGTATAACCAACGAGCTAATGACTAGTAGTTAGAAGGGACTCTCTGGGACAAGCTTAAATGCCTTAGATATTAAATTGATATTCACCATGATGACAGACTTACCAACTTGCAGCATGCTTCTCAAGGATGTTTGACAGGCCCATCCAAATGCTCATGCCACTGAGTGATGCTTACACTTTGAAGGACGATCATGAGTTCAAATTTACACGTACATGCACATATTCCATCTTTACATGTCTTCATCCTAAGCGCCTCTAGATTTTCTTTTTGAAATAGTTATCCACCAGTGGGGGGATAACAGGGGCCTCAACCCTCAACACCTTAGGGGGCGATCCAAGTGACTTGGATATATCGCCTATAAATATCTTGCCTGATAGTCCCACTCATTTCCTTCTTATTAGGCAGGAGATGGCTAGGAGCATCTAAAGATTACTTGAATGGAGGAAGGTAGTCCATCGATATGCCAGGGAAGGCGGTCCATCGATGTGCTAGTAGAATGTAGGAAACTTAAACTTTTGAGAACTAGCATTGTACTCTTTTCAAGGGGGAGGGGCACAAATCGGGCAATGGCTTCCTAAGAGCGGTAGGCAAGATATGGATTTCAGTCCCTGCTGGTTGCCAAGTTAGCAAATCTCTAGAGACGATGCAACTACTCAACGAGTCTGAAGACGGTCTCGGTCCAGAAGGGGCATGCTTGGTGGACACATTCGTCGAGATAAGACAGACATTGTTGGGAGAGAGGTATTATGAGGGATGTTAACAGAATTGTGGAGAGATGTATGATTTGTCAGATGGCTATAGGAAAAATTCAGAATACTCGATTGTACATGCTCTTACCTATTCCAAAAGGTTTGTGGGAAGATATTTTCATGGATTTTGTACTTGTCTTACCTCGAACTTGGCGAGTGCATTACTCCATATTTGAAGTGGTAGAAAGATTTTTGAAAGTGGTACATTTTCTACCTTTTAGGAAGACTGATGATGCCAACAATGTGGCTGAGTTAATTTTCAAAGAGATAGTGAGGTTACATGGGTTATCGAAGACGATATCTTCTGATAGAGATCAGTGTTATCCGAGCCGGCCTGGTTCGGCAAAACTGGCATGCGGGACCGGCCTCCAAGCCAAAAATGGTTGGACCGGTGGTACTGAACCGTTTTTGGCCGGTCCCGTACGGAATCGGCCAAAAACTGTGAACCGGTCGGTTCTGTACGGAACACGTACAACACATTAAAAAGGTTGGATTTCAAATTTTTTGAAAGGAAAAAAATAATTTATGGTTGAGGGGCCTACCAACTAACCCTAGGCCCTCCCTCAAACCTAATTAAAGACACCCCCCCTATTTAAAGAGAGCACACAAAGGGCTTGATGCTTTCTTTGTACCCTGCACCACCCCTGGTTCTCAACCCACCATTGATGCTCAATGGAAGAAGATAGAGAAGGATTCTGATGAGGATTCTGATGATTAGTAGTAGTACAGTAGTATAATAGTATCTAGATTCTAGTATCATACAATACACTATGCTTATATTTGGACTCTAGAGGGCATTTAGAGCCTCTTTATTGATGTATTTTTGTTCAAAACTTCAGATATGTATTGCACTCAGTGCTATTTTGGTTATATGCACTCTTACTTGCTATATAAATGAAAATCTTTGCATATTTGTGTATAAATGGCTTGGATTCATATTGATGCACATGAATATATATGTTTTTTTTAAAAATTTGAATATTGTCGACCGTTTTTTTTCCAGTCTGGTACGGTTTCGAATTTTTGGGGTCGACTGGTCCGGTCCAGTTTTCTGTTCTGATAACATTGTAGAGCTACCAGCTTGTTAAGCCATTTTTGGAGGACGTTTTGGAAGAAAATGAGTATGAAGTTGCAGTGCATTAGAGAATCCTCAAACTGATGGCCAGATGTAAGCAGTGAACTGAACTCTAGGAAATCTGATGAGATTCTGTTTGGCTGGAAGCAAACCAAAGTAGTGGGAGAAGGTGTTAGCACAGACAATTTTTTCTTACAATAGTTCAGAGAATACGACAACTGGGTTTACTTCATTGAAAGTGGTGTATGACAGAAATCATAATGCAGTGACTCATCTGGTCAGCTTACTGATCGAGGAAAGGTGAAGTGATGATGCAGAGGCATTTCTGAAGCAGATGCAGCAGATACATGCACAGATTGAGAAGCAACTGAGAAAAGGTAACGATAAATGTAAAGAGCAAGCAAATCAATCCTGCAGATTGAAGACATTTGAGATAGGTGTCTTAGTAATGGTGTATTTGTGGAAGGACTGATTTCAGAAGGGCGCTTACAACAAGCTGAATTACATGACAATTTCACTGTGTTGAATCTGCAGTAAGTTCAATAGTAATGCATATGAGGTAGAGTTGCCCACAGAATTTAAAATTTCTCTTATCTTTAACATTGGAGATTTGCAGTCTGATTATGAAGGTGAATCACTGCAGAAGATGAAGGTGAAGAAATCAGTTGGAAAGATCAGATGCCAAGGAAGAAAGTTGAAGAAATCATAAAGTTGTTGAATATGAAAACTTTTGAGACCTCGTTTATTGAAGGACAATACCGATGAGGAGAGCATGTGGATTTTGGAGGCAGAGTTCAGAAAGTTGGGCACACAACAGAATTTACGTTTTGCGGAATTTTTGTGTAGATATCTGCATGGAGTTTTCCTTGCAAGGGGTAGTTGATGCAGGAGCATCTGCAGAAAAGCATTAAGGGAAGCAAGAAGAAATTGTGGAATTAAGCATGGAGTTTGTGCAGTCTTGACAAGTCAGATAGTTTGTAGTTGTACAGTTTCAACTGATATAGCTGAAGGCAAAGGAGGCTTGTGCAGTTTTGGATGTCAGAGTGTGGAGCAAAGTTTTGAAAGGGGAAGAAAGATAGTGAAGTAAAGTAATGTGAAAGGTTGAGAAGATGAAACATAACAGATTTTGCAGAAGATGAAGACACAACAATTACCCCTTGGCATGGGAAGAATGTGGAATGATGGGCAATGGGATAAGTTCTTTGTTTTGTAGAGAGAGCAGAGATAGTGAGAGGCAGCAGGAGACAATTTCCAAATCTGAGAATGACAAACTCTTTGTAAAATATGTACAATGATATGTTAATAAAACACTGATTTGTCAATCAGACTGGTGCAAGTTCCATTTGGCTTCCTGAAGCAAATTTTGTTCCTGTTAATTGTGCAGATTAGTTGCACTGTTTCTTAGCTTAGACTAGGGAAACTTATAATTTAGTAAATTTACCTCTTGATTGCCCCACTTTGCTCTTCCTTAGACAAAATGAACATCTTTTGCTAATGGCCATAACTTTTTCCCGAGGAATCCAATTAAGCTGGGAAATGTCAGGTAGTTCAAGAGCATGCTCAACTTCACGCTGTGCAAGAATTCTAAGAATCTGGGAGGCTCTAAATTGTTTTGTCTGGACACTAGTTATCTGACCTGACATTTTGGCAATTTTATAAATTTTTGACCTAACAGGTTATAATGGGTAACACCTTTCTGGTACTTTCTTATCTGACCGACATTTTGGCAATTTTATAAATTTTTGACCTAACAGGTTAATGGGTAACACCTTTCTGGTACTTTCTTTTCCACTTGGAATATTAAATCTTTGAAGAATGTAAAAGGAAATAGATAGGATCTTGCTCTAACCAACTGTTATCTGTGTCAAAAAGAATAAATTTCATAGGCCTTTTTTTCTATCCTTTTCTTTTAAGGATGCAGTGATTTATCCAGGATCCTGTGGAAGTCTTATATTCTTATTTGATTAGTATGATCTGTGAAAATATGACAAGTAAGTTTATTGTATGTTTATTCATCTTAGGATATTTGTGTACAGGCCAGGACAACGTATTACTGTGGAATGTTTTGAGTGCTTATTGGGGATTGCAACAGCATCTGAAAAAGGATTTTTTGCACTCCGTGAAACAAGGGCCATACATATAATTGCAAAACACATTTATCTTTTGCCTGCTGGTATGTAGAAAACTTACTCAGATACTTTTCCTTTACATTTAGGTTATGCTGCAGAGTATTTAACTGAACTATTTTGTGAGTATGAATCATTCACAATGATTACTATATGGCAAGCTGCATCTTGTTTGAACTTGGTAACAATTTTTTTTTCCAAGAAAAAAATCCTTATAGTTGATATTTCAGAGGTTGAAATCAAAATATACATTTGACTGTCCTGTACGGTCTCCAAAAACTAAAACCAAGTACTATCTCTGCCCTGTCTGCATCAAAAAAATCGAGTGTACATATTACAGTCTTCTCGTAGCACCTTGAAGGTACTAAACATCACCATCACAGAAAAACAACCTACTTATCCTAAAAGACCTACAAGACCTCTCAGAATACAGTCCAAAGATCTGTAACACTTCTACAACAGTTGACCTGCTATCACAAGATAATTAGTACCGTTACCACTCAAACTATCGCCCTAGGTGTAAAGTCTTTACCAAGTGAAATTCAAGTGGAATTTGGAATAGTCACCACTGTTACCTTAGCAACCTCTTCCCTCACTTTAAGATGGTATAGTACCGACACAATGGTGGCTTCCCTAACTTCACTAAGTCCTGAGTATATAATGAATTCTGGAAGTTTTAAGGACTTGTTATAAATCTGACTCAAGGGTTATTAGATTGTTAAGGATTGCAGATTTGTGAGACAGAATCACTCGACAGATGTTACATGTATTAATCAATGAATTTTACAGACTTAGGAGCAGATTAAGTATAGAATATAAGCTGTAATTTTCAGATCTGCTTTGCTGAAATAAAAGAGGATTTCTGGGCTTATATAAATATCTGTTCTAAGAGCTTTCTTATGACTAAAAAATGCCGATTTATTTATCAGAAATTCCAGTCTAGATTAAGATTCAACAGATGTAGTTTTTCAAGACTGTTTTGGACAGATCTGTAGTGATTGACAACAGTAATTTCCTGAGCGATTTTAACAAAAATAAAGGAGTTTATTGCAGAATTTTGTGGTGGTTAAAAGCTGGTACCAGTGCCTACATTTTATATTGGGCCTATGAGGTTTTAATAAGTCTCCGTGGGAGGCTATCCTAATGAGGGGATTGACAAAAATAAGGCTGCAAAGTACAAACACTATTTGTTTTCTCCTTGCTGTCCTATACTTCAGAAATCTGTGAACATTTTGTACTTATCAGAGATGAACTACAAGTGCATATAACCATAGACAGAGAGACACACATTCATGCAATTCATCACAAATGACAAACACAAGTAAAATGGAAGGATGTTACGCTGTTACCAGTTCTAATGCCTCAGCTATTTTCCAATGAAAATATCAGCAATAGAAGACACCAATATTCATTTAGAAGATTTCCTCATCCACTAGTTCATTGCTCAATCCTTCAACAACCATTTCAATGAGAGGAATCTCCATTATAGAGTTTTGGCTCAAATACCTCCTTAATAAAATAATAATATGTTGGTCAAAACACTAGATCTATTCTAAGAAAGTGTAAACTAACATTTGTTAGAAATAATAGGTGTGCTCGTTTAACCATAGACAATATAGCAATATTGTCACCCAACCATAGGCCGAAGCCACCCCCGAGCATCTTAACCTTGACAGAGAATAATTCCAGAAGCAAACCCTAGGCCTAATAGCCAATCAATGTAGTGTACCTCTCTCCAGAGCTAGCACACAAGGCAGAAAGTCCAAACCATAACCAATAGAAAGTCCAAGCCTAAACCGAGAATACAGGTTGCAGTAGCTGCAGCTGCAACTACTCTCCAGACTTGCGCACTTACCCAGTTTCTGCAGTGCGCACTCTTACATTTCTGCAGTTGCGAGCTGTCTTCAAAATGAGCTCTGACGTCCTGTATTTATACTGTTTCTCCTGAGCTGTTTAGGCCGACTTCTCATTCTGGAGGCTAAACACTCAATATTAGATATTTCCTTTAGCCGACTTGTCTTCTAGGGTTATGTCCAATGCTTTAGGGTTTCTTCTTGCTTCCCGGAATATTCTATTCTCGTCAGGGTTACACGTGGAGGTTAATACCTCCCGCAGCTACCATAATATCAACACTCCCTCCTAGCTAGGGAGGTATTGAAAGAAATGGTCTTCAGCACAAACATACCATTCAATCGGTAGCATCATCATAGCCATACAGACTATTTCATGATTAGATCACGAGCACCATCATCACCATCAATATCATCTAATAGCATCAACTGCATCATCTCTCGAAGCGATAGTCCATCTGAGTAATCAGGCATGATGCTGAATAAGTCATTCACTCCACAGAGTGATACAAGAGCCATTCTTCTAATCCGGACATATGTCCTGGAAGAATAACTATTCCAACAGATGTTGGAAGTCATGCCATGGGCTACAAGGACTATTCTTCTAATCCAGACATACGTCCTAGAAGAATAACTGTCTTGGACCATTTTCCGTTTGGAGAATGTCTGTCCATCAACACACTGACTATCCATCTAGCTGATAATCATTTTCAACACTACTGATAGTCTACATGACATTGACTATCCATCTGGCTGATAATCATTTTCAACACTACTGATAGTCTACATGGAAATCAGAATAATGCCATCCAATAGAACACAACTGTGTCTATTCATAGTAGTACACAACGACTATCCAGTGGTACACAACTACACCAAGTAGCACACGACTACTTAATCAGTGACACATAGTCACAACCAGTGGAACACATCCACCACAATAGCATACATCTACTGTCTAGAGACATACAGTCTCCAAAGTAATCATATCATCTGATATCAACTTACATAGAAACAATATCATGATATAAACAGATTCATCTGGGAGAGCATCTTCCCTCAGAAAGTAAAACATCAACCATGGGCTATCTGGACTATTCTTCTCAAGCACAGAAGAATAACCGTCCCTGATTTCTGAGCCTGGACCATTCACCTCATTGGGCCATTCCTCCGGCACTAATCATAGTGCAACATGGAGAGAATGACCATTCACCTCACTGGGCCATTCCTCCGGCACTAATCATAGTGCAACATGGAGAGAATGAGTCTGCCCTAGGGAATGCCTGTCCCTGATTGCTGAACCTGGACCATTCACCTAACTGGGCCATTCCTCCAACACTTAACATAGTGCAACTTGGATAGAATGAGTCTACCCTAGGGAATGACTGCCCGAACCATTTCCTAATGGAAATGACTGTCCTGCACCAACCTCCAAAATGGACCATTCTTCGAAACTGCTCACAGCTGTGAACTTCGAAAGAATGACTGCCCGACGAGGCAAACCATTCTACTTGACCACTATTGAGAGTGACTGCCAAGAAGAATGACTGTCCTAGACCATTCCCCCACACTGGCCACAAGGGGAATCGCTGTCTATGGTACATCAACAATCTATCGAACCATTTTCATTCGAAAATGACTGTCCGATCTGG
This sequence comes from Picea sitchensis, assembly GCA_010110895.2. Classification (NCBI taxonomy): domain Eukaryota; kingdom Viridiplantae; phylum Streptophyta; class Pinopsida; order Pinales; family Pinaceae; genus Picea; species Picea sitchensis. The sequence continues at coordinate 11,812 of SNQJ01S0148361.1, read as the reverse complement.
ACCATTTTTCGAACTGGAAAATGCGTGTCCGTCATAAATCTCAAACCACTTTCCGAACTGGAAAGGAACTGCTCATCCTGGACCATTTTTCGAACCGAAAAAAAATGACTGTCCATAAATCAATAACACATCAGTGCTCCCTCCCAACCTGGGAGTAATCTCTTCCTTTTTCAATAAGGAAGTCGTCTCCACGAGCCCCAACTTGTCTCTTACATACACAAACTTTTCATCTTGGACAGAGGCTTTATCAAAATATTTGCTATCTGCTCATCTGTGGAGATATATTGGAGAACCACTTCTCTTTTCTGGACTTCATCACAGAGAATGTAATGCTTGATCTCAATGTACTTTAGTCTGCTATGAAACACTGGTTTTCTCTGAAGGCTTCATATTACGATGGTTGAATTCAACACTTCTGTTTCCTGCTAGCTCATGACATCGTGGCAGCTCAAATTGAAACATATCCAAGTAGCACTTCTTCTGTCATCATGAGAGTTTTCCATGGATTAGCAATCCATCATCCTAGACTTCTGAGTAACTATTCTGATACACTATCTCTGTCATAGAAAGTTTTCACCACGCTTCTGCTGTATATGAGATACTCTGCATCAGGTCGTTTGAATCCATACAAGGTCTTCTTATATCTGCATATGTGGGTCTCTTTCTGGTATACCTCAAAACCTTGAGATTGATTTACATAAGCTTCTTCCTCAAATGCTGTATTGGGAGAACAGTCTTTTAGAACCAACTGATGTAAACTTCAATCCATGGATACTGCAAGAGATATAGTAGCTCAGATAGAGGTATATCTGGTTTGCGGGAACAAGCTGTTATCATAGTCTTCTCCTCCTTCTGGAAGAATCTCTAGTTCTGAATCTCGCAATGCTTCCATTCATAACCCTTTTTCACAATTTCTTACATGTACTGTTTTTCATCATAACTTCCATTTCTTCTGCTTGATTGCTTCTAGTGGGTTCAATCCAAGCTGGTAGTCTTGTGATAATAATTGGTTGTTCCGAATTTTCTTTCTTTCTTGGAATCTTCATGTTCTTCCTCATGTTTCACTTTAGCTCTTGGGTTCATGGAGTCTTCTATAGATTCCATGCCTCGAAGATTCCAACTTCTTCCTTTCATCATAGGATCATGGATGTAGATGGACAACCAAGAATACTTTGAGGCTTCTTTTCGAAGAAGACTTCTTCTGAACACGTGCTGCTTATCATGGTTGCTACTTTCAATGGGAACTATTATCCCCCACTTTTAGGGATAACTAGGAGATCATGTCTCGAGGCCCACAGGTCCTAGACATGGAGTATCGAGAGTCGGATCGACTCTAGCATGGCCCTGGAGGGCCCATCTTTTCTCCCTTTCAGTGCCTCTACCTTGCTAGCAACAGCAGCATCCATCGCCATCGGCTTGGTCTTGTGTCAGAGATGGTTCTTGCTCCATGAGGTAATGAGCCCAGGTATCATGGTATGTGTCACTTTGATCATCAAAACCCTCAAACATGTGCATTTAATTCCTTTTGTTTCTAACAAATTCTTGGATCTTATACTTGCCCACTTGACCATGTCTGGGGGGATTGACAGGATGCCTTAGTAAGCCTGTGTCCGTAGGTTTTGGTTTGCCACTGGGGGGATTTCTGAAAAGCCATCGTCTGTTCCCGTCATAGCACCAATTTTTCATCTTGCTTCCTGCTCATCTATCCCATTACACTTGTCCGGGCACTGGGTTGACCTATCATTTGAGGATTGCACCTTACCTAGTGGGAAGAAGGGGCTAAAGGCCTAGAAGGTAAAAGAAAGTTGACAAAAGATAAAAGCCTTAGAATAAAACCTCGAGATGCTTCGCCCAGGGATCCCCGAGAAAACAATAAAAGGCTTCTCAGCAAGAAACAAGGGGGACCCGTAAAATAATAAAACAAGACCTAGTCAGAGTATAGGGGGTCTCATCATGAGCCAACCTATTGTTAATGTTTAAGCCATTATTATAGTTCTTTGCATTTCAATAAATAACAACAACATAAGACAAGATCACTGAGAAATACACAATCACAAGAGACACTTCATTTATCCTGGGAAACCCTCTAGGGGAAGAAAACGCAGCAAAACTTCCTTATTATAGATAGCCAATACAATGCCAAGAGATAACTCAAACAAGTACATAATGTCCTCTCCCAAAGATGTGCCTCTCTCTCTCTCTCTTCTCCAACTGTAGCTCCGAAACTTGTCTCTCAATGAACAAGTGCGTGTGTGTCTAAGTGAGGCGCTAGCCTCCTTATTTATACAAGACTGGTACGTGTGGGAGTGTCCTTTCACTGGCAGGGTCGAATTCTTCTTCTGGGTGGTTATAACCACCTTTATTATATTCCGGGGCCTCTTTGATATATTCTGGGGTCGACTTCTCTTTCTGCCTATTACAATTACATTATGACCAATCCACAAAAGTGGATTTGGTCCTTTTACCATAGCCGACATGATCAATCCACAATGGGGATTGATCCAATAAATAATATATCAAATAATAATAAGAATACACTTTGTAGTTACATTATTTCAACACTCCCCCTTAACAAGAAGGGTATTCTACAACAACATCAGACAAGAGAGAGGCCTTTATCATCAACAACATCAGGAGGACAACATCATCAAAATCATCTTGGAACCTTGTTGATATATTATTCATCGGAAGTTTTCTTCATGGGCAACATCATCATTCTCAAAAAATGCAGTAATATGCATTAATATGTAGTAGTATAAAACTAATACATCATCATCATCACAACTCTGGTGGCTCATCATGTCTGGAATGCGGCTTCGTCCGAGGCGTTAGTGAGCTTTCGATACTTTTCGATCTTGCTTCTGCGCAACACTCAAGATAGAAGCAAGTTACTAGACTGGTTTTACGTCACGACTATCAAGCCGGAATCACAGTCCTAGTCTCATCTCATCCTCTTGCTCTACGTCACAACACTCAAAAGTGGAAGCAAGATACTAGGCTGGTTAAAGTCACAACACTCAAGATGGAAGTAAGATACTAGACTAGCTTTAAGTCGCAAATGTCAATATGGAAGAACATTTCTAGTCTCATCACATCTTCTTGCTACGTCACAACCATCGGGTTGGAAAACGAATCTGGTGGCTTTATGTCCTGACTATCAATTTGGAAACCATTACTAGTCTCATCACATCTTCTTGCTACGTCACAACCATCGGGTTGGAAGCAAAATACTGTTGACTTCGTCTGTTGTCAATTTGGAGGCTTGATGCTGAATCATCATCACATCTTCTTGCTTCGTCCGACTTGAAATTTGGAAGCAAGAGATGTCTCATCTCACACCTTCTCCCTTTCGAGGAAGGTCCTTTGGACTATACCAAGCTTATCTCGAGAAAGTGCTCCAGGAAACTTTTACCGCGAGATAGAGCTGGTCATTACGCCGACAACACGTTTCATCTGTGCTAACGTGTTGGAGCTTTAAGGCTCCTCTCACATAATAATAGCGGATGTAATGATGGCGAATCTCTATGTGTGACTGTCATAGAATACATGATTCTGTTATCTTTATCGACTCACGGTTATCACATAGAATCACTGTTACTTCCATCTCTAGGTCAAATAGGTCGGTCAACAGCTTTCAAAGCCATATGGCTTTGGCGGTAGAATGTCGACAATAATATTACGCTTCCTCTCTTGTCTTTGAAGGCAATCTTTGGATTGCTTCCCTACTCACTTACCGAGATCATGGCGGATCCCAAAAGCTGAAACAACATCACGAAGTGCTTTTCCTATCAGAAAAACTTCACGGTCAATCTGAATTAGTGTATCCCCTCAATGTGAAATCATGGTCTCAACTATGATGGAGACCGATCTAATGTGCCCTTAAGGCACCTCATCACATGTTTTGAAACAAAAAGGTGAACGTAATGGGTTCTACCAGGTACCGACTCAAAGGTGTTCACAACAAAAACAAATGTACGGTCTAGTGTTTGTCCGGTGCATCAGATCAATAATGCAATAAATACGATTATTGGCATCAATCAATTGACGGTATCAATAACAACCCGGCCGTTTCCATGGTGTGATCATGGGCTTGCACTCTAACATGTCAGATCTCTTCAGTATTTTGACTGCATACTTCAACAGTTGTGAAGATCACTCACGAAGTTTCTGCCATACCTCAAGACCTAAAATAATGCATCGGGCCAAGGTCTTTCATCTCAAATTAAATGCAGTCTCTTCTTACATTCGGTGATGAGCTTATTCTTAACCGGAGAAGAAAAGTCATCCACATATAACAATAGTATCAGCGGCTCATCGTTCATAACCTTGAAGTAGGGTTAGAATACGCTTGCTCTTGGTAAAATGGCTTCGTCGAGAGAAAGTTGTCTATCGGCCATACCAAGCTCCCGGGCTTGCTTCAATCGATACAAGGCTTTCCTTCAACTTGCGGAACCGAAGAGACTTCGTCTTCAACTTCAAATCATAGGGTTGCTCTATATACACTTCCTCTTCGATAGCACCATTTAAGGCGTCTTTATGTCCATCTAGTTGTAACTTCCACTTCGGCAAATTTTACCAAGGGCTATGATTCACGATCAAAAGTGTATCTGGCCACATGGTGAATGTCTCTTCATAGTCAATGCCTTCTTTTTGAGAAAAACCACGAGCTACAAATCTTGCTTTATACTTCTCAATACTTCCATCAACAACATGTTTTTATTTTGAAGAGCCATCACGGGTGATACCCGCATCCTTGCTATTTGAGTGCGGAACTGTTTCCCATACATGGTTCTTTATTATGGATTGGTATTCTTCTGTTATGGCATCGCCCATTCTTTCTTGAATGGCTTCTTCAAAAGCGGTGAAGCTCCTTTTCTTGGAGATCACACATCAAAACCATATCTTGGAGAATGGCAGGTTTTCTTCACATGTCTCGTGGTTCCTTCCGGAGACACCATATTTCTCTCCATCTTGACCAAGCTCTCTAGCCCAGGCGGCTTTCTTTTATGGAGGATGGGCATCTGAGGAGGTTCTTGAAACTTCCTTTGTCACGATCTTCTAGAATTTTTCCTCATCGGGGAGATTCTGACTTCCCTCCAGTTCGGCGGCTACGGGAACCTCCCTCGCGATTACGCAGCCTACGGAGGTCACGGTTCCTCTTCATATACCTCTTCAAAGGCATTTTCTCGATTTCTTGAAGCGTTGCATCTTCATCAAGGTCACATCCCTACTAATCTCAATGGCGGTGACACGGTGTATAGATTCACAAGGCCTTGGAGACCTCACAAATTTCAACAAATATTCCCTTCTTTCACGAGGGTTCAGCTTGTTTCTTTTCTCTTCGGTACATGTATAAATATTGGGCGTAAATATTTTGAGATGGCTTACCTCACGGCTTCTTTCGGTGAACATCTCTTTCGATGTATTGAGCCCAAATTCACTATGGGATAATCTATTTTTAACATACTCACGGTACATCATTGCTACTTAAGCCCATAAGCACATAGGATGGTGATGGTGGATCATGGTCTTCACGACTTCATTATCGTTGTTGTTTTTCTTCGGCCACCACTTAGTTTTGTTGAGGATTATAGGGGGAGTAGTGAGTTCCTTTTGATCCCAACATCTTTACATAAGTTCACGAACTCTTTTGGTGTGTTCTCCTCCATTATCGGCGTGAGTATCTTGATCTTTCTTTCAAAAGATTCTCTATCAGGCTTTGAATTCTTAATTCTTGAACACTTCATCTTTAGATTTCAAGAGATACAACTTGAGTCTTGTGAGAATAATCTTCAATAAATGATACACAATATACATACTCACTAATGGAGAACGATGGCATGAATACACACATCTGGGCAGAATGAGCTCTAGGACTCCCCTGCACTTTTTTGTCTCTCTTCGGGAAAGGGTTCATGATGTTCTTCCCTTGTGCACATCCATTGCATATGCCTTCATGGTCAACCTTGAGGTTATGGTTATGTACAGCTTGCATGTATGAGTAGCGCCTTAGTTGATGTGAGCTAATCTTCTATGCCAAAGTTCACATGAGTTTTTTAATGGTATGGGTCATGGCGACCCTCTGGGTGATCCTTTAGCTTATATAATGTTTTCTTCACTTCCAATGATGATTACTTCATTTAGGGTTTCTCCTTTAATACGTTATATGCAACATTCACTATAACTTCCTCGGGGTTATTACATGTGACATGGAGCAAGGTCAATAAAATAACAAGCAAGAATAATATAATATAAAGTAATAGCACGAACAATCATCCCATGATGCTCCTTTAGAGCTTATCACTTGTAACTTGTTTGAAGCAAGATTTAAAGGTAAGAATATCTGAAAATGAGGTCAACACTCTCATGAATATTTGTGATCAAACATTCCTCCATGGCAACTGGAACTAACACCTGAGATTCTTCCTAGAGGTGTTGTTAGTTGTATCAGAGACAAATGATTACATTAAGCATTTACCTCCTATAATGCTCACATGCTATTAAGTATGATACTTTACAAAGAGTGCTATCTCAGCTATAGTCATCAACTTGTCATGTGCACCTTTGAATCTTGATTAATCAAACCTAGAGCCTTGTCTCGAGGAATGAGTGCTTGCTTTTCTTCAGAGTCTCCTTCACTCAAGATAATGAATGCTTTTTCTTCAAGCATCTTACATTACTAAGACAATCGCTATCTTAATGGAAAGGTTGGGTTAGAGGATAAGTTCTATGATCTCAACTTTTAATGCATCTAATACCTTGATCATGGCTTCAACATACAACACTGATCAAGATAATGTCTTAACAAATAGATGCATAATAGAATAATCAGAAACAGGTTGCATTATTCTTTGAATGTGTTGGATCTTGAGATCATGCTGGATCTATGGCAAAAGATCCTTCTCCTACAAATACTCTTTAAAGTTTCACCATTAAACATATGTAATTACATACTGTGATAGCATTTAGGTAGTGGCTATCTGGCTGACAATGATATGATACCAACTCTTAAGAACTTCAAGAGTCACTGCAACTAGTACTACGACTGATAATTCAACTAATAATGCAACTGTAATTGATATTGCAACAGATTCTGAAACTGCAACTTAGGGTTTTATGAAACCCTAATTTTCAAACTTTAAAGTTTGAAAAATTAGATAGGATATATACCTTGCGTTGAGAGGTGAGTAAATTTGGTCGCGGTCGATTTCGAAAATTCAACTTTACCCCCTCAAACTTGATCTGTGGATTTTTGGACTGGTGCTTCTGTTTTTCTTGTACTTCTGGTTTTTCGGTACTTATGGTACTTTGGTACTCTGGTTTTGGTTTTGTGAAACTAGAGGGTTTCCTGGATATCTAGCCACTGAAAAGTTGCTTTGAAGGTGCCAAAATGATCCTTGAGGAGGAGCACACTTTTTCTAGATGGTTTTAGAATTTTGAAATGCCTCACCAACAAAAGCCCTAATTTGCATATACGACAACATTGACGTTTTTCACTTTCTCTTACGAAAGATGCTCTCTTAAACTTGGCTCCGATACCATGTTAATGTTAAGCCATTATTATAGTTCTTTGCATTTCAATAAATAGCAACAACATAAAGGATAAGATCCTTGAGAAATACACAATCCTGAGACACAACATTTATCTGGGAAATACTCTGGAGGAAAGCCAACAAAACTTCCTTATTATAGATAGCCAATGCAATACCAAGAGATGCTCAAACAATTACAAAATGTCCTCTCCCAAAGATAGCCTCTCTCTCTCTCTCTCTCTCTTCTCCAAACTGCGACTCGAAATTTGTCTCTCAATGAACAAATTGGTGTGTCTAAGTGAGGTGCTAGCCTCCTTATTTATATAAGTTTGGCACGTGTGAAGTGTCAGCAACTCCTTTGGCGAGGGCCGACTTCTTCTTCTGGTGGTTATAACCACCTTTATTCAGGGGCCTCTTTGATACATATTGGGGCCCGATACGTTTCTTGTCTATTACAATTACGTATGACCAATGCTTAAAGGGGATTTGGTCAGCTTTACAATGACATGATCATAATATATCAAATAATAATAAGAATACGCACTGCGAGTTACATTATTTCAACACCTAATAATGGGTCCATGGGTACCCTAGCAGTATGGCATTACCACCAATTGGTTACTGCAGCCGAGGTATTAGTGACCCTTGGTTGCATGGCCAGGGAAGGGGTCTCATCAGAGCCAACCTTCTCATTTTATGTGAAAGTACTGTGGGTAACACTATCACCACTACTCACCACGTCATGACAATGCCCCCCAACTATTCTCTAGAAAGAAAAAGAAATAAAAAGAACAAAAGAATGAAGAATAAAGAATAATAGACATGAATGGGCTTGGAAAAAATTGCATCTAGGGCGAGGTGCAGTTAGCTCTCGAACACCCACCGGGTAAAGCTTTACCCCTCTGCTCCTCATTGCACCCACTTGCGGCATCCCTTATTCACATCACCCACTTTCATGGATTGGATGAGGTCTCTTTCAGAAATTTTCCTCTTCCGGTGGACACTAGCCCAATAAGATGTCACTTTCTCCAAACTTGTATTGCATGCTTGTATAATGTCTTTGAGCTTTTGCTAGGGCAATAGGGGTTTTATGCACATATTTAATAATATTGATGATGAGATGTGATTGGGGCTTGCTATGATTCCTGTGACTTGAGCCCATGGAGGGTGTATTTGTTGATGTCTGTGGGATCATGCCAGATGGGCCCAGGGTACCATCGGGCCAGATACACATGGGGAGATGATGGATTCAGGACCTCCATGGGGTTGAAAGAGCCCCACGGATGGATGTTGAGACCCATCGAGGCGGAACAAAGATGGTCGAGAGGCTTTGCAGGAGAAGAGGAGGATGTTCACAGAGGCACTGTGAGCCTGGGGGTTGTGCCTTCTCCATTGGGACGTTAGCCTGGAAGGCCTAGGAGGTCACCCATGATGATCATGATGTCATCCATCCTTATGGACGTCTTTGGAGACAAATTTGGCAGTGTTGCTTGCGTGTGGCGAGTTGGAGAAGCCCGAGGAGGGCTAAAGTTTTGCTTCAGGATGTTGCATCTACCCTAGAAGAGGCTAACGTCTCCCTTAAAGAGGGAGCATGGCGATCTCTGCTGGCTTGATTGGGTTTTAATTTAAACATTTAATGTAACAATATGATTTTTAGTATTTTGGCCTTGTCGGCCTTTTAATGATTTAAAATGTAATTTAGGTCATTTTTATTGTATAAATTGAGGGTTTTACTCTCATTTTTATCATCTCTCCACTCACTCATTAGCGAGGTCTGAAATTGCGTAGACTTAGTGTTCTTGGCTGAAATTGTGAGGCACTTGTTGAAGGAAGGCATTTTTGAATTTATTGTATTTTGGCTTTTCTCTTGATGGAAGGTGTACAACTAGGGTTTGCTATGTTATTTCTTGGTGAAATGTAAAGTAAATTTCACAAAAACTGTAGTGAATGGTTGTATTGCTTTTCTTGCATCTATTATGGTTATTATTTTGTTGATTTAAACCCTAGGTGACAGCACACATTGTAGGTCCTCGTCTCATGTCCCCATCAAGACTTTGAGCAACCATTTATTAGATGAGAGAGATTGAGCCTTGCCTTAGCAACACTCTTTTCTCCCTCTTCCATGCGTTTTCTCATCGAGGCTAAGAAGGAAAAAAGGCAGCATTAGCTAGTTCCCCTACCTTGATGAGCCGTTTTCTAGGGTTCTTGGTAAAAGCCTTGCCTTAATACGTTGCACCGCGGAAACCTCTTGTCTTAGTTTATGCCACTTTCTTAGCTAGCCGTTTTTCAAATTGACCTAAGGAAGGAGGAGAGAGCAATGAGGGGCTAGTTCTCCCACACCACCAAAGTGAGTCTCTCTCCCCTAAGGTTTTGTCCTTGAGGCCTTGCCATAGCAACCCTTGATTGACCTCAAGTCCTTAGTCTTACTATTTTCCTTGATCCTTCAACCTCTGGTCCTCCTTTTGACTCCATTTACCTAAGGAGCATGATGATCTAAACCTTAGTGTAATCTCAAAACAACTTGAAATACCTTTGATCAAACCCTAACCTTTCTAACTCTAGCTTAAGACTAACCTTGCTAACTTGTTGTTGTAGATCATCTTTTGCTATAAACATCATTCTGCTTGGCATTAGTTTTACTTTTAAGCAATTGGATGGTTATTTAAGGCATTACCTAATGAAGTGTTAATTGTTACATTGAATGCCATACTCTTTCAACATTTATTGAAAGTGATATTGTACATGGGTGTTATTATACAAACATTGACTTTATCAATATTTGTGCTCAATTGCTTATTATCAGAAAGGTCATCGATTATATGAAGTACTAACAAAAGTGAGTAAAGCTTGCATATATATATCTCTTGTTGCTTTGTCTCGAGGGCAAATTACATCTCTCTCTTGGTTATACTTCTCTTTATTGCACAGTTGGGACTATCACCTTGGTGGTGACTTGTGAGGGGGAATTTGTCTTTTAAGCCTTCAATCCTTTGCCTTTTCAAAACCCCCAAGTCACAGGGGGCGTCTCCCTTGGGCCTTACCTCCTTAAGCAAGGAAAGAACCTTCCCATCGGTGACATTGGGTGGGATTGGTTAGAGTGCAGCCCGGTTGCCTCTTTACATCCGCCTTTGTCCTAACTACAAGCTGATGCGATAAGGAACAGGCCGGACTCTTCATAATCCTCAATGGGTCACATCATTTAGGATTAGCTCCCTCCTAATCCTTCATGCATGAATGCATGCTCTTCTTTGGGTCTGTAATCAACTCCTCCATCTAAGAGAGTCCAGCCAGATGCGCATCCTTATTTCCATACGCAGAAGTGTCACAAGTCTTTTTTCCTAATTTCCTCTTAGATTCTTGACTTCTTTCTGATTTGACTCTTTTTGGATCTCTTCAAGTTTGATTATGATTTGGGCTTGCTCACAGTTGTTACTTATATAATAGCTTCCCACAGTTGTTACCAAGGATTGTCGATGTACTTCATCTTTTCTGTGTGTATTGCTTGACTTGTAGTCATCATTGATAGCAATCATATCTTGTTAATATAATAGCTTCCACAGAAGTTGTTACCAAGGATTGTCGATGTACTTCATCTTTTCATGTGTATTGCTTGACTTGTAGTCATCGTGATAGCAATCCTTATCTTGTTATTCTTCCATAGGTATTGTTTCATTTGAACATCTTATCTTCTAAGAAATAGGTATGCAAGATATGTACATAAACTATGTAAACATGTAATGTACAAGAACTATGAAGAATATTGTTACCTTGTCTTTAGAAGAAGAAGTCTGTTTTATCCTGCTTGGCCTTCTTTGAGGGTTCCTTTCTTCAACAACTGATGCTTCATGTGTTTCCTTTCTTTTCTTTAACTCGGGACAATGATTCGTGTAGTGACCATATTTTCGACAGTTGAAGCATTGTATTTTTGACATATCCTTTTCTTGATTTGGTTTCTTCCTTGAGCCAAACTTCTTTTTATTCCTGAAATTCTTGAATCTTGTTGTGAAGGCTTGATCATCATATTTCTCTTGGCGTTTCTCTTTTGCATTAATCCTTGATTCTTCTTGTGCACAACAAGTTCAAAGTTCTTCAAATGTGGGATACTCCTTCCTTGTGTTCATGCTTGCGGCAAATGCATCCTGTTATCGCACAGTTTGTAGGAAGGGTTTAGGTAGCTTGAGTCAAGGCTTCAAACTGGCGTAACAGGAGCTTCCCCACCCACTGTCACCTCGATGGGGAGCTCTTTCTATTTAGGGTGGCTAATCCCAAGGGAGACGTCC
>SNQJ01S0148360.1:0-23588 GCA_010110895.2 Picea sitchensis | reverse complement strand
GCAAATGGATATTCTAAAAGCGATAGTCAAGATATGTTTAGACTTAGCGATTGAAATTGTTTTCTTAAGACATTTCGTACAACGTCGATGATGAAGCGATTACAACAACAACGGGAATTTGCTTACTCATCTTTACAGGTTCGAGGTGACGCTGTCAAGATCTTTCTGGTGGTTTCATGAATCGAAACATTCTTCAAAGAATACATTATTTTCTAGACATCTTGAACAAGCTGTTACTCATCAGAAACATCATGGCTAGCGATACTGTGTATTTGCTGCTACCTGAAACTTTTTCGCATCTTGGTGTTTTGTTGTTTACACAACGATATGCTGATACACTATTTCGCATTTGCCAAATTTAATCTTTGTGACACTATCCCATTTTCTCTTTCAGAGGCTGATTGAAAAAAGTCATCCACATTCTTGAAATATCTTCCATTTCATAACTAACTGTGCTTTAACATTTTATTTTTAAGGTTGCCATCGTTTCCCTTTAAGTTCATTTTTTCGGTTTCATACGAATAAACCAAACTCTTTTTCATGATTACATTTCCTTGCCATACACAAAAATACTGTTCTTCTTGGATCCTTACATCTATAGTCTACCAATATTTTATAAACTTGTGTTGGCGATGACGCAGGATTCAACAAGAGGCCACCATTCAGATCTTGCCCCATTATTCGACACCTTATCACGGTTATAATTAGAGTTCTTTTGAGTACCTTAGAGGGCTTGCATACCTTAATGGCAAACTCTCACTATCAATCAGCGGAATACATCAATGTCGCCAGTCGTTAGATATTACGAATGCTCGAATTCAGCTCATCTATTCACACTTCATAAGATGTACTCAAGTACCTTGACACTCATCGACATGTGGTGAGTTGCATCTGCGCATTGGTTAGCGACATTCGCCGATAGACGATAATCAGCCGATTTCTCTTGTACTCCGATGACACATTCATTCGCATGATGAAAATTGCTATGTTGGTTTTGTAGCAGTTGAAGACTATACACTTTTCATGATCCCCTCAAATTGTTTGGCAGGTTTGATTTGGATCTGTAAGAGGTAGAGTTTCATATTCTCTACCTTCCACATTTCTCACGATTCAACATTAGTAGATCAAATTCCTTCGCTTCCCATAGATCTGATTACAACAACAACAACATTAAGGTTTCATTTCACGATCTTGCAGTGACACCTTTATCCTTCCATCATTTCACATTCATATGTTCTTTTGGCGTTACAGCGGTTGCGGCTATGGCATTGTTATAACCTAATTTACGCAAAACAAACTTACGACATGAGCCATCCCTTATGCCTTCTTTTGATCCGATGCGAACAACTCTTCTTCAAAACACCCTTTTTAAAGGCCCAATAACACTTACTCTCCCTCGTAGTGTACGTAAACGCAACTACATGTACCTACAAAAGCGCTGAAAAAGGAAAGAGTTGTTGGCGGAACCACAACTTTGGGTAGGGATTAACTAAAGCCTTTTGGAAATTACGCTACATGGCGGTCATTCGACAAATGCCCTGAATCCTTGTACCATAAAGAGAATTGCAAGGGTCCACGTTTGAAGGAGGAAAAATCATAGTAAAGAAACTATGCCTGATTGAGCATTCCCTTGATACAGCCTTTAGCCATCCTTATGCAAAGGGAAATTATGAGAAAAGCAGGTTGGAGGCGGGTTGGAAAGAGTCCAGGGACCGCAGTTTCGAGGCAGTCGCATTCACATATTGTGGATTTACTCTTGTGAAGGTCAGCCACAAAAAGATATTTTCCGAATCATCGCGTGTGTTTCAGAGTTGTTGAATATTTATTTTATGATATTGTCCCAACTAACCCAACAATTGAAACATATGAAATGCATGCTCGCAACTTTTGTTTGTTCATGTGTGAATCTAGGTCAGCTTTGGGAGAACTGATAAAGCGAGTGAAAGAAGGGATCAACATCAAGAAGCAGAAGGAATCAAGGTAGGTTATTGAATCATTTTACACCTTCCCATTGCATAAGTAATGAGTTTTGTGTTGGGAGAATAGAAAGGTAAAGCCTTTGAAATGGTCATGTTCTACATGCATGATTGAGCCCTTAAATGCTAAAAGTCAGGTAGAGGATTTCCCACCACAACAAAATTAGAAACCATCTGGGGATCTAGGGTTTTCAGGAGGTCCTTTTTGAACATTAAAAAAATTGTTTCATTACTTGTTTTTAGAGTTTAACACCAAAAGTCACGACTAACGGAGATTCTAGTCTTCCATACCAGTTCTTCACAGCACTTTTGCTTGGCTACATTTTTCTTTTCGGGAATTCACCAGAGGTACACCACGGCCTATATAAAGTTTCATGTCGTGTACAGCCAGCCTTCACACAACATGGACATGCTAGGCGATGAAGTAGCAATTAGCATGGCTGAGTTCAATTACCCAAATGATAAAGAAGCGTCATCTCTCAGCAGAAGTGATCCTTCTCGAGGGGTTTATGAAACTCATTCGAATCTTTGTTTCGGTTGTAGCTTAGGTGCCATCTGGTGGTTTTGTTCTATAGAAATTTCCTTGTTGTTTTCTTTTCGATGAAGTAAGTTCACGAATCTTCAGAGAGATTCAGTTCTCATCACCGATGAGTCTGCCGCGATTAACCGGTCTTGCTCTTTTCATTTTTTTAGAGTTGAGGTACATGCAGCGCAAAGGTGCATCAATGTCTATGTCTCGGTATACAACTCACGTTACCTTGGTAAAATTTGAATTATTCGACATCGTGCTGAAGAAAATTTTTTATATAAAGGAAATGGTCATCCTCTTGTATCAAAATTCTCTCTCCGGGGTTTCCCGATTTAATCTTGGTCTGTCATAGTAGTTTATACTAAGGTTGGATTCCAACATAGCAACATTTTCATTGAAAAGATTTTCTTGTAACCTAGGCCATGAATGTGCATTCATGGAAGTTTTCTTTAGAATATTTTGTTCTTTTTGCTTTGATTGGAAGAAAATATATAAAAAAAACTTAGTTGTTAGATCTCTTTATTCTTGGCATTTTTCTTTGCATTGTTATTTGAAAAAGAAAAGAAATTCAACATAGTTGTGTTTTCTCCTAATTTTAAAAGCATTTCAAAAAGAAAAAATAAGAAATGTCTGTTGCTGCAGTGTTCATATAGTTTCATCATTTTTCGCAAGAGTCATAACAACATCAGTTACTCATACCTTTTGAGTAAATAAAGCCTTAAAAGAATGCTAATTAAATTACTAAAACTTTTATGTTGTAGGGTCCATCAGCTTCAATTAGGCTGAGGCCTTGATTTAGGATTGGAGAGAAACTCTTCAAGGCTACTCAAAACCAAACATCACAGTCACCGTATAGAATGTAAAGTCCGATGAAATTATCAAGGACTCCCTCAACACAAGAAATTTCAAACATGTGAGATTGGCGATGAAAGATGGAATAACCCTCCATTGGACCAGCGTGAATCAGTTTGTCTCGAAGGTTGTCTTGGGATTAGTTGATAGCATTTATATGGAGATTTGTGGTCTGAGATCTTCGAGGTCCCTCAATTATCTTCAAAACACTTGGATTTGATACCCTTGATGAGTTTTAGGAAGCGATACCCCTACTCATTCGGTCCCCACTAGTATGTTGCTTTGCTTGGTAGAGATTGTTCATGGGATGACAACCTAGTTTCCTTTACTGGGACTTACATAGGTGACCAGTCTGGAGTACCTATAAAGACATAGGACCACTTTCAGAGTATACTCGGGAGAGAGTGCTTAGTCTTTGAGTTACCTTACGCAGTGAAGTTCTCTAGTGTTGTTGGTGCCTTATTCTTCCAACTAGTTCGTCGTTTGCTTGATTTTCCTTTGGGAATTTTAATTGTGTTCTCGTATCCCTAGTTTTCCATAGTGAGTTATCCAACCATGGATTTGGGTCTTTGACCTAAGGTTGTAGACTACCCACTCCACCAGTCATGAGAAATTTTTGGTCTTCCACTTAGAAAAAATGGATCCTCCTCCTTACAGGCATTTTTTTTTATAACACTAGTTCTTCAGAGTCGGTGTGTGAGACTTTTCTGAATTTGGTGATTCCTCCAAGGGGATAACCTCGCATAAGATCTTCATGGCTAAAGTTCATAATGATACCAACCAAGGAACCCATATGCAAGGGGATTCTTGTGCTTTCACTTTCTTCAAAAACATTGGTGTCCCTCTGATGGCCACTTTGCACATTCCTAGGTTGA
Source organism: Picea sitchensis (assembly GCA_010110895.2). NCBI lineage: Eukaryota > Viridiplantae > Streptophyta > Pinopsida > Pinales > Pinaceae > Picea > Picea sitchensis. The sequence continues at coordinate 19,356 of SNQJ01S0148360.1, read as the reverse complement.
ATGTGGGATTCTGTTTTGGTTGGGTACCATTCAAATGTCCTAAATTCTCTTGACACTTCTCAGTTAAAAAATTTATATCATGGGAACCATGTTGATGTTACTTCATCAACAAATTCATCTCCTCCTCCTTCTCCATGCTGGTGAAAGTAGAGTTACTGTAGCAGGTCATGAAATAGAAAGAGGAAGAATAGGAAGGAAAAATCACCAACCTCTACGAGTCATGTTGGAGATAGTTCGAAAACCTCCGCAAGTCACGTTGAATACCAACACCTAGCCTCTGTAAGTTATGTTGGGGGAAAGCACCCAACCCCTTTAATTCATGTTGGGGGGGGAATTCCAGCTTTCTAGTCATACTAGCAATAGGTGTTATCGACCCATCACCAAATTCTGCAAGTCATGTTGGAGATGTTCAACCAACCAACGCTAATACTGCTAGTCATTTTGGGGGCATTGATTTTGTTGAAACCTGAAGCGGATAGGACGTAAGCCTAAGTTCCATTGTAAGCTTTGCAAGGAGATCACCTTACTCATTTGATACGACATTTCAGTACACAAATTGTGGTCCCTATCGCAAGCTCTTAGGTCCCGAGGTCCAGGGTCCTCTGCGGCTATTAGGCCATTGGTGAGAGAAATTAGTCATGCCGATGCAGTCATGAAACTGATCCCTCACACGAGGGTGTGGTGCCTTTAGACCTTGTAGTCTCTCGACCTATCTGATCATTGTTTGAAAGTGGTCATATCACGATCATTTGGTTGAGAAAGTGGTCACGCCATCGCGATCTTTGAATGATACCACTCTTTTCTTGGAGAGTGTCAAATCTACTAAAGTGTCCTTGTGGATTCTGATCTTCGATTGATCCCGCTCTTCTCTTGGAGAGTGCCGATTCTACCAAAGTGGTCATGCGGTTGCAATATTGACTGATCCTCTTCTCTTGAAAGAGTCTTCCGGAGTCTCACCAAAGTGGTCATGTACAATTCATCTTAGTTGATCCCTCCTCTCTTGAGGAGTGAAGTTTCTACCGACTATGTTTTCAACATTTCTAGTTCCATACTTTTAGAACAAGGGCATTCTTCTCGCTTTCAAGCACACCCCTCAAATACTAGGATGGTTTCCTTTGATTGGAATGACCTTGGTGAACCTCGTCTTTCAACTATACAGCACCTTTCAAATAGGGTTGAATTTAATTCAACAAGCATTTATCGATGTATTGTGGATTAAGGAACCTCTACAAGTATTTTATCATCCCCGACCGGTTTTGGAAAGTGATATTGGGATCTCAGAGCTTTGTCTTCTTCATAGGCTGTGGCTTTTGATGACGTCCCTCTCAAATGTTGAGGGCTTCTTCCTCGAGTTACCCTATCTCATTAAAATTGGGAAGGCGTCCTTGTTGATGTTATACTGGTGTAAGGCTCGTTATATTTCAATATGATTCTCGGGCATGTTTATGTATATGCTATGAATGTTTGTGGTATCTACACTCGCTTCGGGTGATACATTTCCCTCACAATGGAAACATTGTCACTATTGACCGGTGAGTCGATATCACCATCCCTGTATTCAACATTAGTTCGGGCTTCCCCTTTATATGTTCCTAGTGTTGGTGTAGACTCCACCCACCATGAGTTAATTATGTGGCGTCTTATCCTCGGTGTTCAATTGCTTCTTAGCAGGAACACCATTAAATCATGTTTTCCTTCGAGACTTGGAATGAGAAATTGATCCATTGGTTCATCCAATGGGGCCATGAAGCCCTTGCTTCTCCTCTTGGTCCAAGTGATCTCAGGTCTCCTTCTGAGTCTGATCTTTTTGTTTGTAGATCCTCAAGCCCTATGTTTGTGATTCTTATTTGATAGACTCGCGATCCCTTGAGGAGACCTCCATCATCTTATGGAGTATGGTGGAGTTTAATTCACCCTTTGGATGGAGCCCTTGTTTGCATGATTTTCTCGGATTTTGAATTACTTGCCAGGATAGGCTATCCCTTGAAGCCATGACTCGGTTTTCTATCTGCGTGGGAGGACTTACGTGGTTTTGTGTTTTCTTCTCTTTTGGGAGGCTTTCCAAGTTGACTATCGAAGGGACTCTTGAATTACGAGCCTAACAATGGGCTCTACCTAAACTAGTTTCATGCATGAGTGGTAGCCCCATGGGTCTTCTTTTTAAGCCCTTTTGGACCCTCTAAACATGAAAATATTATTAAGTGATCTTGTTTCTTTCGGCTCGTTAAACTAAAATTTGAAGCCACGTCTATCCGTGATGGTTGCCCATTTTTGGTCCGGATGGTAAATTGTACGAACAAAGGTATATTTTAGGGACCTCGGTTCTCTAGAAGAATATTCTCAGGTAAAATTTTAACCCTTTTAGGACTGGGGGACTAAATTCTGAAAAGGAACCCCCGAGAGTCCATAGTTAAGCTCTTTTAGGACTCCCTAAAATTGAAAATAAATTCAGTGACCTTATTCTTTCACACTCATTAAAATGGTCGAACATTAGCAATGGAGTCCATGGATTAATCTTCAGACTCCGCGCCAAAAGTAAGAAAAAATGGTTGATGATCTTGTCTCTGTCACACTTTCGTTAAAATGGTTTGAATAGTCAATTAATTGGTTACCTTTTTTGGTAGACTAGACTATATTCTAAAATGTGTACTAATAGAGTCTCCTTTACATTTTAGACTCTAAATATGAAAATTCTGAGCTTACCTTCTCTGAGCTCGTTAAAATTACATCGAAGGATGTTACCATTGTGTGTTTATTAACCCGTTTGCATACTGTGTCTTTGGTCTAAATAATAAATCATGTTTCTCCCAAATGAACCATCTGAAGCATGCCTTATACATACAAGCCTTGTAGCACTTTGCCTCTATGTCTTGACACCTTGAACCATGAAGGAATTTCCCTGAGTGTCATTATCTTGCACATGCTTACGAGCATCCATTACGTATTGCTTGGAACTAGTATGTTTCGACACTCGATCCTCCCTTTGTAATGTAGCATTCTTTTATTCTTTTCAATCTTTCCAAAATTATTGAAAAAGACAAAAAATCAAATATACCCCAAAGAGGAAGGGGAAAAGTATTTTCTTTTTATTAGTAGAACCTGATGAGTCTCCCATGGACAAAGCACATCCTTCCAATTACGTCAATCACAGAGTTTAATAGCGACCTTAGGAAAATTTTGTTCTCAGCTACATAGAGGCAGAGTGATATCTCCTATGTTTGGTTATTCTTCGAAACATATGGAGAGTTTATTGATACCCTCTTGCATCATGAACTTATGTCAAAAAATATCCTCTTTGAGTCTCATCATTTGTTGTGGTATTGTCCAAGGGAATTTTTTACAAACACAGGTCAACCCATATGCATTTTGTCTCTGCCCTCATGCTGATGCATCCCAAAGTTCAATCAAGTCTTTGTTCAAAATCCATGAGGCCCTCAACGTCCATCAAGATCCTCCCTGGTGCCAATGACCGAGGCGTCCGAAGACCTATAAGGTAGTGAAATTAGTACCTCATGTCCCTCCTACGAGTTTGAAGATTTTTGAAGTTGATCCTCAAACTCACAGTCTCATCTCAACCATCGAGGCCTTATCGGCTTCTAGAAGATGGATACTATAAATGTATGTCTTTTTGATTTCGATATGTAGATCCAGATTGTGTACTTTCGGGCTACTTTATATAGTTACTATCACATGGATCTACAATGTATTTGATTGGTAGCCATGATTTTATTTCATTCAGAGCATGGGTATGCCATACTCAGTGAGACAATTGTTATTTTAGAGATGGCACCTCCCAAATTCTGGTCTGGGCTCATTGGTTTGGGCCGTTGATAAATGTGGTAATGTATTTGGCCATGATTCTCTTCTAACCTCACTGCAGTGGGGCATCACAGTAACCCTAATTTACACCAAACATACTTACCTGACATCAAGCCATCCCATATGCCTTCTTGCCGGGCCGATCTTGAACAACTCTTCTTAAAAACACCCTTTTTAAAGGCCATGTGCCCTACTCACTACTGCAGTGTACATGCTAGGCCTCCACTACAACAGGCAATGCCTACAAAGAAACACGACAAAGGAAGGTTGATGGCCAGAAACACCTGACTTTGGGTAGGATTAACAAACCTTTCGACCGTCACTTGGCCGATCATTCTATCAAATACCTAGATCCTTCTAGCATATAAAAGAATTGAGGTCCCGAAGGAGGAAAATCATAGTAAAGAAACTATGCCAGTGAGAATTCCCTTGTCCCAACCTTTAGCCATCCTTGTGCAAAGAAAGTATAGAGCAAAAGCGGTTGGAGGACATTTGAAGAGGAGCCCAAGACAAGTTTCTAGGAGAAGTGTCAACCACATATTGTAAAGTTTACTCATGTGAAGATTAATACAAAAATGCTTTTCAGATCGCCATATCACGTGTTCAAGTTGAATATTTATTTCATGATATTGTCTAAGTAACTTAACAGTTAGTATATGAAATGCATGTTCGCAGCTTTTTGTTTGTTCATGTGAATCTTGGAGGTCAACTTTGGGAGGAGGCTTGCAATCAAAAGTGAGTGAAAGAAAAAGGATCGACATCAAACGAAGGAATCAAGGTAGAGTTATTGAATCCTGTTTACACCTTTATATTGCATGAATGTAGGGTTTGTGTTGGGAGAATAGGAAAGAGTAGAATCCTTTGAAATGGTCATTTTATACATGCATGACTAGAGCCCTTAAATGCTAAGTCCATAGGAGGAATTCCCACCAACAACAATGCACTTGATCATGTTTTTCTTGATCATTGTGCTTATACCTTCCCATCTACTTTTGGGTAGTAAGTAGGTATGTTCTTTTCTAAGTTTTAATCACACAATTCCTTATATGATGACGAATATTTTGGAAAATTCCTCACCATGTTCTCTTTCCTTCCATAAACTACACTAAGTTTTCATGAGTTAATACAGCCACTTCAGTTGGGGGGGAACTAAACTATTTCAACACATATTCATTACCATTATTCATTTTACCATCTCATCCCATTTCATTTATGATTCACTAACATTTCTTTCCAACGAAAACTTTTTTGCATTTCGATTGATATACGTGGCATGATTCATAAAAATAAAGAAAAGGCTTTCTTATACTCAGTGATGCTCTCTTATGCACATTGATAGCTTATTATTTCCATTGAAGTACAGTGAAGTACATGGCCATGACCGAGGAGGCTCAACTAGAATGTGTTGAGGAACGAATCTCCGTGGAGATGATTTTTTGTAGTATCCAAAAATGTACACCCACCTTTCGTTTGAAGAAAAGAGCTTGGGAAGTGGCCTCACATTTAATGATATATATAGCTCTTCTTGCGGGAAGCAAAGAATACATGCATCTTGGAAAAATCAACAACCATGAAAAAGCTTGATCATTTCCACAGCAGTTGATAGAAGTCCCAACTTATGTAGTCCATCAAAGATCAATTCCCAAGGCACAATGGGGTAGGCATGGGGGTGTACATGCCTTATTTATTAACAATCGGTTTGGAAATGGCACATACCGTGTAGGAGATAATATACTTGTTGACATCTGTTGGAGTTTTGGCCAATAGAAATGTTGTTGCAACCCTACCATTGTCTTCTCATTAAGTCTTGGCACCCGTAGTGGAAGCTTCCCAAATCAGCTTGTCACCATGGTTAGTGAAACAGCTGCGGTTAGCTTAGTCGGTGACTTACGGTTGAACCATATGGTATACTTGATGTTGACATGGAACTTCTCAAAGTATGTGGACCACTTACGATGGCAGTCATTCTACAATTTTAGATTAATATGCGCATAGTGCAGGAGCTTATAAATCGGTATGGATAGTACATCTCATTCAGAAGAATGTAATGCCTCACTTGGTGGTGAAGCAGCGTGGAGTACATTTCTTTTGTCGTGAAATTTAGGTACTACAGACAATATCTAATGATGTATCATATGATATTCCTGAGATGTCCATGTTGAATTAAGAACTATACCCCACAGCATAGCTTGAAGCATCTATCTCAATCTCAAAAGTTTGTTGTAGGTCGAGTAATGAGAGCATTGAGGGCTAAGCTTACCAAGCGTTGTTTCAAATCATCGAATGATTTTTATTATGAATGGCTCCACACAATTTTTTCCTTACCATCACCCACAGTCACTTGGCTAGGGCCCATGCAATGTGGGAGAATCCCGACATGAACCTATGATAGAAGTTAGAAAGTCCTAAGAAACTTCGGCTTGGTGAGTGTGGTTGGGGTTGGCCGATCATGGATGACTTGAATCTTTGTTGGATCGGCGATACCCCATTCTCATCAACCAATGTAGCGATCTTGTGGACCTTGTCCGTGTTGAAGGAGAATTTTCCCAAATTCATATAGCTTGTGTTGTCACCGGGTGTGCACCTTTGTTGAATGTGTTTTTAAGTGTTCCACATAAGTCTTGTTGAAGATGAGGATGTCATCCAAATACACCACCTTAAAATAATTGGTGAAAGGTACAAGGTATCATTCATCATCCTCATGAAATTTATTGGGGCATTTTTTCGAAGCCAAAGGGCATGACCAACCATTCAAAGATTCCCTCCTTGGATTTGAAGGAAAACTTCCACACATCAGACGGTTCGACTGGTACCTGGTGATAACCAGACTTCAGATCAATCTTCTTGAAGTATTTGTCCCCCGTGAACTGATCAAGGAGATCGTCAATTGGGAATTGATCTTGGCTCGGCTATGATTTTTATTTTAGTGCAGATAATCAATCTTGAGTCACGAGGACGTCTTTCTTTTGCACAAGCACAATCGGGCTTCCACAAGGTGATGAACTAGGCCGGATATTATCTTTGAGCAGCTCTTGGATATGGTGCATGATTTCCTCATTTTATGATAGAAAGCGATGATCGAGGTGGATACTCGGAGGCCACCACCATTTTCGGCCAGCTCAAAACAATGTTAAAGCAATTTTGACAATTTACTATTTTAGCATGTTTTAACTTCCAGATGCATTTGAGGACCTAAATGAAGTTTTCAGGATCAAGCTCCTCAATGATAGCGTAAAGGCTCTAGTTGAGCCCCAAAATGAATCTCCTCGTGATACCTTTCCAATGAGATATCATACACCTAAAGCGAAGATGGTATGCAAAGTTAGGAGCCAGAAGTTGATGTACTAACTTGCAAACGGGGGCCCACATGACTTTTGGCGCTAAATGCATCCTAGGGTTAGGTTTTGGATGTCTATGGACTGGCATTTGACATTTTATTGTAAAAATGCCTTTAGAGCCTCGTGTAATCATCTTCTAGCGAATCGCAGTGTCGATCACATCTCTTCTCCTAGGAGAATGGTATACCGATATGAGTCTTTCACTTTCGTATTTTGGAGTCTCGTACATTTCCTTTCATTAATATACATCGTGTATTATTGTATCTCTGTGTTTATGGTTGTATGTCGATATATTTCTGTTATAATTATTGGATGCTTATGATATCTGTGCATTTATTTATTATATCTCGGCTCATTTGATAGAAATAATGGGATCCTTGTGGTATCAAAGCGGTGTTCTTGATCATTTTTTGATTGCATGTCCCCGACAAGATCAGAGTATTATAGAAAGTTGGGTCCTGAGATTTTCTCTTGAGGACAATCACTCTTGCACACCAAAGAAGCCCTCCATGGGTGGAAGAAAGAAAAGAACCGGAGGCAGACGATCCTATCGATCTGTTGTCTAAGCAAGCTCTCACCGTGGGACGAAATCATGGAGAATTTTCCCACATCCTTCAGCAATGCCGTGTAACATGTGAATCTTCATCAAGAGACTTTGGAGCACCTCGCTCAAGGTACAAGTTAATTTTGATATTCACGTATTTGAAGATCAAATAGATACAGATGCCCCAGATAAATGGTTAAATGCCTTTAGAGTTATTTTCTACGTTCACAAATTTTTTGACAAATTAAAGATCACCTTCACACTAATTAAAGATCTCCCCATGTCAAACATTGGTGGGAAAACTTACTAGGAGAAAGGGAGTTCCTGAAGAGTCTAAGAATATGTAGGTGATCCACTTGGGATTTTTGTGGATCGCGGTAAAGGTGATATTACTGTTCAGAGCTATGAGGACAGCCTAGAGTACATAGAGATGGACCACAGAGGCAGAAGGGTCCAAGCGGGTTCAGTACAATACCTTCCATACCTTGCGCACCAGAGTAGTTATCAGACTTGACGACATTTGGTTACGAGAAATCACCAGATGCTGACTCTACGAGATACATCAGTGAGAATGCAAATTTGGACATCTCATCACTTAGTCTTGCTTATCGATATGCTTTGCTTCTAAAATCGAGTAGAAATTCAGGCACCCGAACAAACAAGATTTCAGATCTGTAAAATCCATAACAACCAAAATTTATTTTAGAAGTCTAAGATTTGAGCCTACATTGTAATCATCTTCTTGAGAAATGAGCACATTTGTCACATCTATTCTCAGAGATAAGTTGCCACCATTCTAGCGAGGTCTTTCGCACAATATTTTGGAGTCTCTGTACATTTCTTTCATTAATAGAAATGGAGTGTATTCTTGTATCTTTGTGTTTATGGTTTCATCTCACATAATATTTGTTAAGTTATTGAATATCTGTGATATCTCATGCATTTCTTTATTATATCTCCTCTCTCATTTAGTAACGAAAATAATCTGGATCGATTGTATTGTATTATTAGAAATATTCTTGATCATTTTTTCGAAGTATGTCCCGACGAGATGCGAGTATGTAAGTTGGGTCTCGAGATTGTTCTATTGAGGGACAATGCGCTCTCTCGCACACCTAGAAACCCTCAATGGCGGAAGAAAAGAAAAAGCGACAGAGCGAACGATCCTATCTGTTTTGTTGCTTGAGCAATCTCTCTCACGATAGAGGGATGAAATGATGGATAATTTTCCCACATCCTCCAACGCCTGCCAATAGCAACAGGCACATCTTCAACAAGTTAATTTTGATATTCCTATATTTGAAGAGACGGATGAATCTGAAGCCCTAGACAAATGGTTAAATCTGCTAGAGGTTATTTCTATGTTCACAAATTTTCCAACAAATAAAAATAATCCCACTCCTAAAGCTCTCCCCATGTCCAAACGTGGTGGGAAACTTATTGGGAGAGTTCCCTAGAGAGGAGTCTAAAATATATGGGGTCGATCCCACTTGGGATTTTTTGTGAATGCGGTAAAGGAGCAGTGATACCCTGTTGGAAACTATAGAGGACCGATACATGAGATGGACCCTTGTGGCAAGAGAGGGTCCAAGAAGTTCGAGTTCACCAATACCTTCCATACCTTAGCACCAAGCTGGATATCAAAGACTTCGGCGACATTTGGTTCTGAAATAAATTGGGGCTCTACACAGATACATCGGGCTGAAATGGAATTTTGCATCTCAATCACTTAGTGCGCTTGTCGATATCTTTTCAAATCGAGGAAAGAATTTAAACGGAACAAACAGATTTCGGTCTGTAAATCCGCCAACAACCAAATTTATTTTAGAAGTCTAGATTTGAGCCTCATTGTAATCATCTTCTAACTACTTGAATCTGAGCATAGCCGTCATCTCTTCTCATAGACATTAAGCTACCACCATTCTAGTCTTTCACTTTAACTATTTTCTGATCTCACAGCCACATTTCTTTCATTAATAAATCGTGTATTCTTGTATCTTTGTGTTTATGGTTTCATCTACGATATATTTCTGTTATAGTTATTGGATATCTGTGATATCTGTGCATTTCATTATTATATCTCCTCTCTCATTTTAGATGTAGAAAGTAATCGGATCGATTAGGTATTAAAGAAAGTTGTTCTTGATCATTTTTTCAATGCATGTCCAAGCCCAGTCAGTATATGAAGTTGGAATAAGCTTGTTTCTCTTGGGGAAAATTGCTCTCACACTCCCAAGAAACCATCAATGGCAGAAAAAAATAAGCGACCAGCGGACAATCTATCGGAAATTTATGTTGCTTGAGCAAGCTCTCCGCGATGAGGGATGAAATGATGGATAAATTTTTCCCACATCCTTCAGCGGCACTTAATGCTTAGCGAGACACATCTTCATCAAGAGACCACTTTGGGGCACCTCGCCTTTCAAGAATTTTCAAGTTAATTTTGATATTCCCCTGCTCTTTGAAGGACAAAAATATGCAGAAGCTCTAGACAAATGGTTAAAATGCGCTAGAAGGTTATTTTCTCTGTTCACAAATTTTCCGACAAAGAAAAGATCGCAGCATCATAAAAGCTCTCCCCATGTCAGGTGTTGGTGGAAACTTATTGGGAGAAGAGTTCCCCAAAATTACGAATATATGGGTGCGATCCCACTTGGGATTTTTTGTGAATGCAGTAAAAGAACAGTATTACATTTGACTTATGAGGAACCCGATTACATAAGATGTACCACCGCTGCGGCAAGAGAGGGTCTAGCAGTTCTGGATTTCCTGCAATACCTTCCATACCTTGCACACCAATGGGTATCAAAGAGCTCCAAGTGACATTGGTTCTAAAATACCGTACATCTCTACTGCAGATACATCAATTTGAAAATGGATTTTCTAGACATCTCATCACTTGGTGCTACTTATGGATATGTTGTTAAAATTGAGGAAAAATTAAACGCTAGAACAAGCGAGATTTTGGATCTTGTAAATCCTCAACAACCAAAGTATGACAAAGACAACCCTAACTCATAGAACAATCAATCTCAATACAACCATTCCAAGATACAGGACAAAACATGTAAAGGGAAGATGAATAATGACACTGGAAAATGGTGATTTCCACAAAATCCCACGGCACAACACTTAGATGGATGTCGCTCAAAACATTCATTGGTAGATGAGATCAAAGAAAAAGGAGATGAACCACGATTGAGAATCGATTACGAAAATCTTTGGTAGGAAATATCATTAGCCGCGGGGCCGGCCCCGCTATTATGCATAGCATAACAATTCAGCGGAAGAACCAACGGATCCGAAGAGAGGGCACCTTTCATTCCGCGGATGTGAGTGAAAGTTGGTGCATTTTATTGTTGATAACAGAATCTAGAAGAACCTCATCTCCCGGCCAGAGATTAGATCAGCCAGTTAGGATTTTGATAACACCGCACCCACAACCATCCTGACATGGGTGGCTTACTTCCAGGGCTGAGATCTCAGTAGCAACCAACAATGTTGATTGTCATCACGACATTCATAACTTCAAGGACGAGGTAATTATGTGATGTTTCCCCTTTGGATGTATGTGATGTTCTCTTGGGCTGACCATATATATGAAAGCGCCATGTTGTTTATGAGTCTCGACCCCGTGAGTGTCATTGTTGTTACTTTGGGAGGTCATCTCTGAGAATACCATAATTGGATTCGACTGTTAATTTCCACCTAAAAGGATTGACGAGGTAGTATCTCATCTTTGCCAAAATTTAGTTTCTTCTGAAATGCATTCAAAAGGAGAACAAAGGACACTACAACCACAATAACCTCGGTCCAAGCAATTTCTATCCAAGAGAAGTAGGTCAAAAAGATTTCACCAAAGTGTAAATATTCCTTATGCACATTGTCCTCTCATGTATCTTGACTTGTTGAACAACCTCGGTACTCAGCAGGGTTTGACATACTTCCACAAAGCTGAAATGATGCATGTCTCCATCCAATAGCTGACTCACCAAGATGCTAGATCCAAAATGTTTTTCCCTCCCAGAACTCAATCTGTGGAGACCATTTATTCCTAAGGAGGGATCATTTATCTAGGTGGATATCGGTGTCAACCCACCCTTTTCAAAGCGGCTCAAATGGTTTTAAGCAATTTTGGGAAGTTATTATTTTAGCATGTTTTAACTTAGGGGAGCCATTTTGAGGGCCTAATTGGAAGAGTTTTGAGATCAAGGTTCTCAATAATGAATAAAGGCATGATTAGAATTTAAAATGAATCTCGATGATACCTATCAATGAGATATCATACGCCTAAAATGAAGATCATTATGCAAAAGTTATGACCAGGAAATTGATGTACTAACTTACCCAGCAGGGCCACGTGACTTTGGCACTTCATCTCCTAGTGTTAGGTTTGTGTTAAGTTTTTGGATGTCTAGGGTTTTGGCGTCGCGTTTGTGTAAAGGCCTTGGGAGCCTCATTGTAATCATCTTCTTGCTGAATGCAGTAGTAAATCACATCTCTTCATAGAGATGGTACCACAAATTCTATTGAGTCTTTCACATTGTTTTTTATAGTCTCTGCACATTTCTTTCATTAATAGAAATGGTGTATTCTTGTATCTCGTGTTTATGGTTGCATCTGGGATATATTTATGTTATAGTTATTGGATATCATGATATCTTTGTGCATTTTATTATATCTTCACTCTCATTTACGTCATAGAAAATAAATGCGTATTAGTGGTATCGAGCGGAGTTGTTTCTTGTCATTTTTTTAGATGCATGTCCCCAAATGAGGAATTAAATATAGAAAAGTTAGGTCTAAAATGTTTTCTCTTGAGGACAATGCGGCTCTTGCACAGAAACCCTCAATGGGAAGAAAGAAAAATGGCCGAATGACGATCCTATCGATCACATTCTTGGGCGAGCTCTCACGCGATAGAGGGGCGAATGATGGAGAATTTTTTCCCACATCCTTCAACATGCGATAACATGCACATCTTCATCCAGAAGGCCACTGGAGGCACCTGCAGCCTTTCAAAGGGACAAGTTAATTTTATATTCACATATTTGAAGGACGGATAGATCCAGAAGCCCTATAAAAATGGTTAAATATACTAGAGTTCATTTCTCTGTTCACAAAATTTTTGACAAAGAAAAGATCACATTCACTCCTTAAAGCTCTCCTCCATGTCAAACATTGGTGGGAAACTTATTGGGGCGAGGAGTTCCATGAAATTAAGAATATATGTGGTTGAGTCCACTTGGGATTTTTGTGGATGCGGTAATGAACAGTATTACCTGTTGGAAACTATGAGGGACGATACATGAGATGGACCACTGCTTGGGAGGCAAGAGGGTCCAGCGTTGCCGAGTTCACCAATACACCTTCAAATACCTTGCAAGATGGGTATCAAAGACTTGGAACAACATTTGGTTCTGAAATAACGTGGGAATCTACAAAGATACATCCAGTTAAGAAATGGATTTTACGGACATCTCATCACTCGATGCATCTTATAGATATGTTGTTAAAACCAAGAATTTAAGCGGAACAACGGGATTTCGGATCTGTAATCCATAACAACCAAAGTATGACAAAGGTAGCCCTAACAAATAGTCTCCTAAAACCAATCCAAGACACAAAAAAAAGGATCTTTGGAGAATGAAAGAAGGACACTTGGAATAAGTGCGATTTCTAAAAATCCTGGCACTTTAACAGATGAATGTAAACTTAAAATAAATTAGTGTTATTTGAGATCAAAGAACAAGGAGCCGGAACCACGATTAGTCGATTATGAAATCTTTGACAAGGACGGATCATTGATCTGAGACCCCACTTTTATTGTTGTGACCTCAACAATTCAACCCGAAGAACCGACAGATCCCTAAGAAGGTGATTGCATTTTCCATTCATAGATGTGGGTGAGGAACCAGCTGCATTTTATTGTTGATAACCCAAGCCGAAGAACCTCATCTCGGCCAGTGCGTCAAACAATTAGAGTTGTCGATAACACCACACCTCGATACATCTGAAATCGGTGGCAGCAGGGAGCTGATATCTCGTGGGTCGGCAATGTCGTTGTCCTTCCAGCATCAACCTTCAGGGCGAGGTATTATGTGATGTTTCCTCGCTGTATGCGTGATGATGTTCTCTTGGGCCAGCCATATATGTGGAAGCGCCATCTTTGTTTATGAGTCTCGACCGAAGTAATTGTCATTGTTGTTACTTTGGAGGTCATCTCTATAGAATGCCGAAGGCCAGATTCCATTATTATTTCCACCTAAAGAAGTTCCTTGAAAGGTTGTATCTCATACTACAAAAGTTAGATTCTTCACAATCTATTCAAAGGGGAGAACAAAATGACAACGCAACCACTACCTAAGCGAGAACCTTACATCCAACGAGCGTTCGACAAGGTTGCGAGAAGAAGTGCAAATATTCATACACTGTCCTCTCAAGTATCTGCGACTTGTTGAGAGCAGGCTCGACCTCGGCGAGGTTCTTGGCATACTTCCACAAACTGAGTAGTGTGATGTCTCCAGCAATACAAGCAGCTTACTAAGATGTAGATCCAACAAACTCTTTTCTCTCTCCACCAAGAACTCAGTAATGGAGACCATTTCTTCCCTAGGAGGGAATATTGATCTAGGTAGATATGGTGGCCACCCACCTATTGGTTCAAAATAGTTTCACGGCAATTTTGGCAATTCCTTGTACAGCATGTTTTTAACCCAAAGGGCCATTTTGAGGGCCTAAATGAAAGATTTCTGGTCGAGATTCTCAATTATAGTTGAGGAATGATTGAGCCCCCAAAATGAATCTCCGATGATACCTTTCCAACAAGACATCACACGCCTAAAACGAGTTCATATGCAAAAGTTACAACTCCACGAAGTTGATGTACTAACTTACCCAATGAGGCCCTTGACTTTTGGTGCTTCATCTCCGCAGGTTGGGTTTTGGATGTCCTACCAGGTTTTTGCTGTTTATTGTAAAAAAGGCCTTCGGAGACTCATTGCCAATGATATTCTTTGCAAATCACAGTGGCGAGTCACATCTCTTCTTAGAGATAGGCGCCACCATTCTGAGTCTTTCACTCTGTATTTTTTGAATCTGTACATTTCTTTCATTAGTAAATCGTGTTATTCTTGTGTCTATGTGTTATGGTTTGCATCTTTGATATATTTCTATTATAATTTATTGGATATCACATTATATCTCCGTGCCTTTCTTTATTATATCTCGCTCTCATTTCATTTAATACGGATGATGGTATCAGAGTAAGTTGTTCTTGATAGTTTTTTTCAGTGCATGTCTCCGATGAGGTCATGGTATAGAGAGTTGTGTCTTGAGATAGTTTCTCTTGATGAAAACCTCTCTCACTAGCCCAGGTGTCCTCCCATTGTGGAAGAAAATAAAGACGATGGAGTATAATATCCCATCAAGTTGTTTCTAGTGGAAGCCCTCGCGTAACATAGGAATGATATGTTGGAGAATTGTTCTCAAATCCTTAAATGATTTTCGACAATAGCAGACACGTCTTCGTCATGCAGTCATTTTGGAGACACTTCCCCATTCAATGTATACGTTAATTTTGATATTCCTATATTTGAAGGATAGATAGATGCACCAAGCCTAAAACCAAATGGTTAAATTTGCTAGAATTTTATTTCTCTATTCACAAATTTTCGACAAAGAAAAGAATTACCTTCACACTCATAAAGCTCCCCATATAAAACATTGGTGAAACTTAGCCAGAACCAAAGTTCTGAGGAAGAGTCACGAAATATATGCGGTCGATCCCATGGAATTTTTTGTGGATCTTTGGCAAAGAGGCGATGTACCACATTTGCAAACTATGAGGACGGTACAAGGTGGACCTGCTGCGACAAGAAGGGTCCAGCAGTTCCCGAGTTCACCAATACCCCGCCTTACACACTAAGTTGGGTATCAAAGACTCCGGTGACATTTGGTTATGAAATCTGGGGCTCTACACAAATACATCAAGACTAAAATGGATTTTGGACATCTCATCCTCGGTGCTACTGTGATATGTTGTCAAGATCTAGTAGAAATTTAAGCACCGGAATAAGCGAGTTTAGGATGCAATAAATCCAACAACAAAAGATGTAATAAAGACAACCCTATCGCTTGATCTCTTGAAAACAGGTCAAAACTGAGAGGAAAAGAAGGGTCATGGGAGAGAAAGAAGGACCTTGAGAAAATGCGATTTCCACAAAATCCATTAGCTGCTTAGATGAATGTAGCTCAAAGCAGGTCATTGGTGTGAATCAGAGCCAAAACTGATTCAAATGTGATTAAATCTTGGTAAAGGGCCAGATCATTGTATGAGACCCACTATTATTGTCGCAACCATAGAAATTCAACCAAAAGAACCAGCGGATCCTGAAGAGGGCGCTTTCATTCGCAGATGTGGGTGAAGGGACCTCATTGCATTTTGTGTTACGATGGCCGAGCCGAGGAAAGACCCCATCCTGTGAGAATTGATCAACTAGTTGGGATTGTTGACAACACCACACCTGCAATCATAAAACATCGGATTTGTAGCCCGAGGAAAATATCTACCATGTCCGACTGACAGTAATGGGTGTCATACGACATCCAGCCGTTCAAGGATGAAGGTGTATGTGATGTTGCCCCACCGGGATGTATAGCTGATGTTCTCTTGGGTCAACCATATATGATGAAGTGCCATGTTGTTTATGAGTCTCGACCAAGTAGTGTCATTGTTACTTTGGGAGGTCATATCTACAAAATAACAAAGGTATTTCCAACTACTTTCCCAACTAAAAAATGCCGCAAAGTAGTATCTCATAATGCAAAATATAACTTCTTCACAATCTATTCAAAGGAGAACAAAATGACACTGCAACCACTACAACCAAGCCCCAAACACCTTCTATCCATGACGAGTCCAATAAAGGTGCAACAAAATTGAAAAGATTCCTTTTGCTGCTTGTCCTCTCCATCTCCATCTCGACTTATTGAACACCTCGGCCTCAACAAAGTTTCTTGACATACTTCCCTGGTGAGCAGCGATGTCTCCAACAATCTGAAGCTCACCGAATCTTGAGATCAAATGAAACACTTTCCCTCCCCCACAGGAACACAATGCAATGGATACCACTGCTTATTAAGGAGGTAGGATTGATCAGTGAATATGGAGTGGCCACCACCTTTTCCAACTGGCTCAATTTATTTTTTGGCAATTTTGGCAATTTACTATTTTAGCATGTTTTAACTTGGGAGCCGACAGAGGGCCTAAATGAAGATTTTAGATAGAGGTTCTTAATGATTGTCAAAACATGATTGAGCCCAAAATGGAATCTCCTCTATGATACCTCGGTGAGATGTCTTCGCCTAAAAGCAGTCGTAATGCAAGAGATTCTGACAGGAAGTTGATGTACTAGCAAGCGGGCTCACATGACTTTTTAGTAGCTTCATCTCCTAGGGTTAGGTTTTGTATGTCTAGGGTTTTGACATTCTGTTTATTGTAAAAGGCCTTGAGATCCTCATTATAATCATCTTCTTACTTGAATAAATTGGCGAGTCACATCTCTTCGAGATAATTTGCCACCACTGGCGTCTTTCACTCACGTATTTTTACAGTCTCCGTACTTTTCTTTCATTAATAGAAATTATGTATTCCTGTATCTCCGTTATGGTTGCATCTCCTGATATATTTATGTTATATTATTGGATATACCGCGATATCTGCTGTGTAATTCTTTATTATGTCTCAGCTTTCATTTAGATGTAGAAAATAATCTAGATCGATGGTATCGAGCGGTATTTGTTCATCATTTTTGATTACATGTCCCAGGTGGTCACGAGTATAGCAAGTTGGGTCGCGAAGTTTTCTCTCTTGAGGAAAATCTCTCTCATACAACCAAGAAAACCTCAATGGAAGAAGAAAAGAAAAAACAACCGAGGCGGAGACTTGATCCCTATCGGTCACGGTAGCGAAAGCTCTCATGTGACAGAGGGCCGAAATGATGGAAAATTTTTGCCACATCCTTCAATGCTTGCTAATAGCGTGACAGCATCTTCATCAAGAGGCCACTTTGGAGGAACCTAACCTTTCAAGGTATACGTTAATTTTGATATTCCTATATTTGAGACGGATAGATCTGAGAAACCTAGACAAATGGTTAAAATCTGCTAGAAGGTTATTTCTCTGTTCACAAATTTTTCGACAAAGAAAAGATCACATTCACACTCATTAAATCCCCATATAAAGAGCATTGGTGGGAAACTTATTGGGAGTAAGAGAGTTCCGGAGAATTATGGAATATATGGGGTTGATCCACTTGGGATTTTGTGGATCTTTGTAAAGGAGCGATATTTTCCCTGTTGGAAACTATGAGGGACGATACATGAGATGGACCACTGCTAGCGACAAGAGAGGGGCCAAGTAGTTCGAGTTCACCAATACCTTCCATACCTTGTGCACCAAAGGCGGGTATCAAAGACTCAGTGACATTTGGTTCCTAAAATCAGGTAGAGATCTACCGCGAATACATCGGTGAAATGGATTTTCTGGACATCTCATCACTTTCGTTGTTGCGTATCGATATCTTTGTTAAAATCGAGAATAAAGTTAAACACCAGGGAGAACAAACGAGATTTCATATCTATAAATCCGCAACAACCAAAGTATGACAAAGACAAACTAATAAACAGTCTCCCAAAAAAACAATCCAAGCAACAGGAAAAGAAGCGTCACAGGAAAAAAAAAGGACACCGTAAAATGGTACAAGTTCCACAAAATCCCCTAGAAAAAAAAAAAAAAAAAAAAAAACTCAAAATAGTCATTGGTGGTGAAGATCAAAGACAAGGAACCATATTCAAAATCCGATTATGAAAATAATGGTAAAGAAAAGATAATTGATGCATACCTTGCTATTGTCACAATGTAACGAATTCAACAAAGAACCAGAGATCATGAAGAGGGGCGAGTTTTCCTTCCGCGGATGTGGGTGAATGGGACCTCGTTGCATTTTATTGTTGATGATAGTGGAAATAGAACCTCGCCATGTAGAGGTCATCAAGCAGTTTGGATTGTTGTGACACCACACATTCAATATACAACTTGTCGGGTGGCTTAAGCTGGAATGAGATCTCAGTGTCATCAACAATGTCGATTGTCCTCGTCATCCATCCTTGAAGGATGAGGTATTATCGCGTGTTGCCCACTAGATATGCGTGATGTTCTTTTGGGCTAACAATATATGTGGAAGCACCATGTTGTTTATGAGTCTCGACCAGTAGTGTCATTGTTACTTTGAGGAGGTCATCTCTATAGAATACCAGTGGTATTAGACTATTGTTCTACCTAAAAATTTCCGCAAGGTATCTCATACGCAAAATTTCTTCTTCATAATTTGTTCAAAGGAGAGCAGAAGGACAACATATTACTACAACCTTTCATCTCGACTTTATGCGGTATGACTCGAGCTCTTAGGGTTGTAAAATGGGAATTAACGGTAGCAAAATTATGAATAATGAAAGTGTGGATCTATGGGATAATAGAGAGTAGCTAATAAGAAGACAACTCACAATGCAATCGAATGAAAAAGTGCTTTTAGGAATCAATGAACAGACAGAGTAATATAAAAAGGTATGGAGAAAAATGATCTAGATAATCGA
>SNQJ01S0148359.1:44224-54897 GCA_010110895.2 Picea sitchensis | reverse complement strand
TTTAAAGGTTGTCTCTTCCCCTCCTAGTATCATGAGTATTAGAGCCAAATCAATAATTAATTAAGGGATTCCAAATATCTAAGGAAGGAAGACACATGTAGAAAAAAGGCTCGAAGAAACCTTGGTGAACATTACAAATGAGTCATAGATGCAAATTACTAATATTTTAAAGGGAGGGTCCAAACCTCCTTAATGAGGGTTGGTTGAATGAGGTAATTCCAAGTGAGGCCCTTGTTCCCGTTGATGGGAGATATTTGGTGGGGGATATCAATGAATCTTTTTTCATGGAAGACTAGAGGATTGGGAAAAATAGAAAATCAAAGAGCCCTAAATAGGAAAATTGAAGTAGAAAACCTAGACCTACATTTCATTCAGGAAACAAATCTAGAAGTGAGTCAAAGTAGAAAAAATTAGAGCTTCTCTATGGATAAATATACTAGGGTTCCATAAAGTATCTCATGGGAAGACTGTAATCCTAGGAATATGAATAAATAAACAAACTTTGGATGTGATTTTTATGTCTTCAAGACCTCATTAGATTATAGTTAAAGTTTATGTAAAATCCTAAAAATGTTCCTTTTATGTATCACATGTTTATGGTCAATTATTGCTTATCAAAAACCCTAATGTTGGAATTCACTTTGAAGTAAAAGGGAAGTTTTGAATGACCTCCCCTTGTTTTTTGGTGGATACCTAAAACTCATATTGGGTATTCATGAAAAAAGAGGAGGTACTTTGGGTAGATGTGATTAAATTTTGGCATCTTTTATTAGGAAAAAATCCTTGGTGATGTAGAACATAAGAATGATAATTTGACTTGGAAAAATCATAGATAGGATGGCTAAATCCTTCATCCTAGAGAGACTAGACAATTTCTTGATTAATGGTTGGTGGTTGGAAAAAATTATGCAACTAGCTCTTTGATCTCTAAAGGGGGTGTCTACAACCACTAGCCAATTCGCCTAATTTTAGAGAAAGGGGGTAATATTGGTAATATTGTGTTTCATTTTGAAGCAATGTTGCTTGTCTATCTAGGTTTTGAGACAGGCGTCAAAGAATGGTGGAAGGAATATGCTTCCTTATATGGAACAAAAATGTCTGTCCTACACAAAAAATTGCAAAGACAAAAGGATCATGTGAAGAAATGGAACACATAAGTGTTTGGTAATATCTTTAAGAAAAGGAGGAACTTGAGGATTAAAATGATTAAATTCAAAGTAAAATAGAGGAATCCTTGATCTTGGAGGATCTCTTGAAGGAGGATGGTATAATGGAAAGAAACCAGAACTAAATCACAATGAGGCTCAATTATTTCTCAACTCAATCAAATATGTACAATGAGGACCCATGTCCTTTTCATAGAGTATATGCTTGCATGCTAACTATGCACTTATTTTCAGTTCACTAAGCGACAACTGAACTATCTATTTCTAAAAGAGATGGATTCTCTAAATTAATTTTACGTCAACTTTGGATCCATTAATGCATGACAAATATCAATATAAGTCAACTACAGTAACTCAATATTATCTTGATAACTCCAATGCTTTATTTTTGGAACTTGTAAAGCTATTTATTATGCATAATTTATTATTAGGTGTGCAAAAATAATTATGCACCAACATCCCCATGTAAGATTGATTGGGACTGGAGGGAAAAGAAGGAGGAATTACATGCTATCCCCATTGCAAAGACAAATTCCTTCACCCCTAAAAAGGTTCAAAGATGAAGGAACTTGGATTTAGTGAGTGGCTTGGTGAAAATATCTAACACTTAATATTCCAAATGAAAAAAACTACAAGTCAAGAACTTGATCATGGTTGACTTGTCATATGTAGTGCATATGAACCTCAACATGTTTGGTGTGTTGGCGCTCAATTGGATTTAGTGTAATGTGGATGGAACTATAACTATCACATCAAATATTTGTAGGTGGATCTTGGGGAAATCCAAATTAATCTGTGAGCAATTGTTGAATCCAAAAAAATTCTCATCTGGCATTAAAAACCCCTTGATACTTTGCCTGTATAGTGGCATGTGATGTACTTGGAGATGTTTATTATTTGTGCATATACTACTCTAGCATTGACCCTCATGATGCATGTCTACTACAAATTTGAAAAGTGTGCTTTACTCCTTGGGATGCATATTGTTGTGTTATAGAAAGATTTGCCTTACCCTATAAAAACTTGCACAGAGGGCCTTTTTCCATTTCCCTATGTAGACTTGAAGTCCCTTTTTGAAAATATCAGAGCTAAAAACATGATTTTTCCACATATACACGCCCTGCCTATATTACAACATGCGTATACGTAGGTTGAACCACTACAACCCACGCACATCCAGATTTGTGCCCAAAATTAAAAAATGGTGTCAGGTTTCCATGTCACGTCATGAGATCTATGATCCTTTGCCTTCCATATACTAGAAACATTCCAACTTGACCCTTCATTTCCACTTGAAGGCTACAAATGGGCCAAATATGAGCTATGGAAAAGGATAGAATGATTCAAATTTGAGAGAAAAGTTACTCTGGAGAAATTATTCACTTCACATTGAGTTTGCATCCCTTTGTCCTTTAAGTTTGAACACATTGTTCATCCCCCAAGCTCTTCCCTTATTGATTGAGAACCTAATTGTCTCTCTTATATGAGCTTGCCTTTGGTGGGCGCCCAACTAGAAGGAATTTAGTTTCTTGGTTCCGAATAATGCCGACACGAAAGTTTGCAACTCATTCACTTCTGCTGATTACATCTTAATAGAAATACTCTTTTCTCGTCCAATTAATATCTTGCGAATATTTGAATTGTTATTCCATGGGCATATTTATTATGAATATTGATGGATTATGCTATCGAATGTGCTAACACAATCTATTATCACCATATGCTTTCATTTCTTGGTTATTGAGGATTAGTTGCATGTATATTGCTTTGGGTTAAGTTCTCAACGCTAGACTTCATCGAACGTTTGGACGAGGTAGGCCTTTTATCTTGTCTTGCTAGCATATTTGTTTATATAGCATACTTGAGATTAGAGTTGATTTATGCAGTCATTTCTGTCTGTTGTGGTTTACCCCTAGCCATAGAAAGATTTTCCTCGTAAACGAACAAGATGAATTTAGATATACTTTCAGCAAGATAGTTGGTCACGCCGTAGTTCCACTTGATACGCACGACATTTATTCCGAAGGAAACATGACGAGTATATCACCTAATGTCATGATTGGTATCTCTCGTATACCTGGCAAGATTGAAAATGTATACATCGGTGCAGATTGTTCGCCAAAAGAATTTTTGATCTACACCAAAATCTTCAAGGAATTTAGAGATGTATTCTCTTGGTCATATGAAGATATTCCAGGAATCGACCCTCGAATTATTGAACATGAGATTAAAACTTACCTGGATGTTAAGCCTGTTCGACAATGTCTTAGAGATTTCAATCCCCGGAAGGCCCCTACTATTAAGGCATAGGTAGAGAAATTGCTTAATGTTGACTTTATCTACCTGGTTCCCTTCACTGAATGGGTATCCAATCTTGTTTCTTGTGAATAAGAAGCAAGGAACTATCCGTGTATGCATGGATTTTCATGACCTGAACAAGTCCTATCCTAAGGACAACTTCCCTACACCCGTCATCGATCAGATTCTCGACGAGTGTGTGAGAAGTGAAGTTTTTTATTTCATGGATGAATTTTCAGGGTATAACCAAATTCAAATTAAACACGAGGATCAAAATAAGATGACATTTATTTTTCCTTGGGTTACTTTCGCATACCGGAAGATGCCTTTCGGCCTTAAAAACACCGGAGCAACCTTCCAATGTGCTATGACCTTCACATTTCATGATCTCAAGCATATAGTCGAAGCTTATCTTGACGATATTGCTGCTCACTCCTGTACGAGAGTGGATCATCCAAAGCACCTACAACTATTTTTTGAAAGATGTTGTCATTATCGAATCTGGTTTGACCCTCAAAAATGCATATTTTGCGTTAGGTCAGGACATCTTCTAGGATTTTTAGTCTCTGAGACTGGGATCATGGTAGATTTGTTAAAGGTTGAGGAAATACTTCGATTGTTTTGCCCGCACACTATTCAACAACTTCAAGGTTTACAGGGGAAAGCTAACTTTTTACATCGGTTTATAGTGAAATATGCCAATATTACTAAGGGTTTCATGCGTCTCTTGAAGAAGGACACCCCTTTTATCTAGGATGAGCGAGCCTAGGAATCCTTCGATGCTTTGAAGAAATCCTTGGTATCAACACCTCTACTGAAGTTTCCAGACTACAATAGAGATTACTTAATTTATGTTTCCGCGTCCGAAGAGACGATTATGACATTGGTTCAGGAGGATGATGAGCTCCACGAGCATGTCATTTACTATCTTAGTCAAAACTTTGTCGGTCCTGAGCTCACATATTCTCACGTTGAAAAGCTAGCTTTGGCTACTGTTCATGCAGTCCAACGATTACGACATTATATATTGCTTTGCAAAACTACTGTGGTTTCCGATGTCAATCCATTTCAATACGTCCTTACCAGGCATATCATAGGGGGAAAGTACAATAAATGGATTGTCATTTTACAAGAATTCAATCTCGATTTCGCTTATGCGAAATCCAAGAAATCACTAGTCTTTGCAAAGTTAATATCTGACTTCCCTTGATTAGATGAGGATGTTATTCATGTTGATTCATTTGTGGATGAGAACATTTTCCTTGTCTCGTCGTCCAAACCTTGTTATGGAGATATTGTTCTCTATATTCAAACTTTGAAGTTCCCTCATCATCTCTCGCGATATGACCGATGACTTATATGATACCAAGCTAAGAACTACCTTATCATCGGTGACACTTTGTATCGTCAAGGAGTAGAAAATATCTTGCATCGTTGTTTAAATAAAAAAGAAGTTGACTCTGTTCTAAACGATTTCCACAGTGGGGCTTGTGGTGGTCATCTATCCGGGCTTGCGACAACCCAAAAATTTTGCGAGATGATTATTTTTGGCCATCTACCTTTAAAGATTGCGTTGAAGAAATTAAGAAGTGTCACTCTTTCCAGGTGTTCACTTGGAAAATGTGCTCACATCCAACCCCTCTCCATCTAGTCATTATTGTCGGTCCCTTCACCAAGTGGGGGGTGGACTTTGTGGATTGCAACCCAACTTCGGCTGGGGGGAATCAACACATTATCATGGTCATAGACTACTTTACTAAGGGGGATGAAGCCATTCCTACAGTTAAGTCCGATGGGAAGAATGTTGCCTTCTTTGTATTCAATCAAATTATAGCCAGGTTCAGAATCCTGAGTGATATTGTCACTGATCATGGCAGTCATTTTCAGAATGAAATGATGGAAGAACTAGCATCTAAACTAGGGTTTAAGAATGGTCATTCTTCCGCTTACTATGCCCAAGAAAATGGATAGGTAGAGGCTTTGAACAAGTCTCTCAAGACCATTTTTTAGAAAATTGTCAGCCAAAGCAAATATGACTAGCATATCATGCAATATCCCGCACTTTGGGCATACCAAAACTTAGTCAAGACCGCCACCGGTTTTTCTCCTTTCCAGTTAGTACATGGTGTGGAGTCGATCTTACCTATTGAATGCAAAATCCCTTCTCTTAGATTGGCATTTTTTCTCCTACCTAACACTTCCGATCTCAAACAACGTATCATGCACCTAGAGAGTCTTGAGGAGCAGCATCAAGATGCCTCTACGACTATTTAAGAAAATAAATTATGTGTCAAGGTCCAATACGATAAGTTTGTCTGTCCTTGGTTGTACGCTAAGGGTGACTTGGTCCTTTTATATGATCAAGCCAAAGAACCACCAGGGGTAGGCAAGTTCAAACCTATGTGGCATGGTCCCTATATCGTGCGACCTGTCTTAGAAAAATGAGCCTATGAATTAGTATATTATGAAGGGAACATGTTGGCTAAGCCTAGGAATGGGCTCTACTTGAAAAGATATTACGCTTGAGCCCCAATCTTGGGAATAACTCTTTGTATACTAATGTAATTTAGTGTATATATCTTTTCCCTTTATTTTTTGTCTTCATCTTGCTTATCGAGTTTTCCCTTGGTTGACAAATGTCAACAGAGTCTTCGGTCTACCTAGGATTCTATGATAGAGCTAGTCGTCATACACAGAACTTGGCTTCCACCGCTTGGGTCATTTACTCACCCAAGGGTCTACTGGTGTCTTCAGGTGGCGTATGCCTAGGGCCATCCACGAATAATGTGGCCAAATATAGCACCATTATATAACTTTTGCGTGATGCCATTTCACATGGTATTATCTCTTTGGAGGTTTGCCTGGATTCCCAGTTAGTAGTATGTCAGTTGAATGACATTTACCGTGTGTGTGACCCTATGTTAATCCGACGATTTATAGGGGTACAACTTTATAACGACAATTTGATTTTATTACTTATCATCACATACCTAGGAGTTCTAATTATGTGTCCGATGCATATGCTAATTTCGTTTTAGATTGGCATTTGTCACATAACTAAAGCAAAGAAAACATTCTCATGAATGTACACATTGTAACATAAATAGAGCCAGAGAACCATGTTTTTATATATATTAAAAAAAATATGATGTTTATAGTACAAAATTGGGGCTAACACCCTCAATGCAATATATAGCCGATCATACAAAAGTCATGAAATCTACGCCTGTGGCACCAGATGAGTGTCATGAAAGCAAACTACGATGTTTGGGAGATGTCGAAAGAGTCGAACCCAAGCTCTGGGCACACATACCACTTTCCGCTACATAGCCTCCACTAGATCCTCCACCTGAACCATCAGAATCCTTTGTGTCAAAAGAGACATGTTTCCCTGGACGTTTTGAAGGACTCTCTCTACATATCCTCCCACTACCTCATCTCCCCAGTGCCTCTGAATATGTCGTGGAAGTTTGTCCGACCGTCATGGACCTACGTCTGTGTCACATACATGTCTAATTAGTACTTAAACGTCATCCAAAAATATTTTTGTTTTCCTATACAAAAATACAAAAAAGCAAAATATTTAAAAAACTTTAACATACCTATGTCCCCGTAGGCGGTCCTTGGTGGTAATGGCATGTCAGGGTCCCCTATGAAGTCAATCCCTATGTAAGGTTAGTCATCCAGAGCTATGACCTGCCATCTCCACCAGTAGAAGAAGTCATCATTGTAGGGTGTGGGCACCCTACCTCCCCCCTGCTGTCTCATCACCTTAGTCCACCATGCCATGGCTGGATCGCAAGGTCCATGCAGAATGATATCAACTCTAGGTCCCAAACCTGGAACCCTCTTGAAGAAAATTCTACACAATATAGAAGTGAACCCAAAGTTCCTCTTACTACCCCGTTTGCATTCTATGAACTGGCTCTTCATGTTAGCCAGTAGTGAGGTGCACCAGTCGTACACCATGGGTGTCAAGCACTCTACCGAGTAGAACATAAGCGGTCTCGATGCCTGGTGCAAAGAGGCCGATCCTGTGATCTGTGTCAAAACAAGGACAACAATATTAAGGCTTATATTGTTTATCGCTCGGATGGGGAGTTGACTCCCGAACTTCTTGGTCCCTACAATGCAATGAGCGTCTATGTATTCTTGTATTTTCATACCTCTCCCAGCTCCCTAGGCTTTGAGGTTGACCACCTCAGCCCAACACGACAACCCCGTCAAGAAATAAATGTCCTCAAATTCATTCCTTAATGGCTTCCCATCAAGGTTGAAGCTCTCACTATATGGATCCCAGTAATCCATGAGAAACTATAGAAATCTCACTTAGGCCCTCATCCCTTTGAGAGCCTAAAAATTATACAACCCACATATTTTCAAAACTATTTGGCCCCCTGGATCTCTTTCCACAACAACATCTACCTCCTCATGTTCCCTTTCCCTCCATTCTAGCACCATCCTGCAAGAGAAAAATCATTTTTTGAGTTATCAATCTATTAAAAACAATGTTTACGGACATATACGCGGGATGCAGTGTTCACAGTCACGTATAGGGATGACTATACGCTGGCTGTCTTTTAGACATCCGTGTATAATCATGCGTATACACGACCCGATGAATGGTAGCCCGCGTACACCTAAACTTCTAATTTGCGCCCTAAATAACTTAAAAATTGGAACCTAAATACAAAATCTACTCCACCGAAAATAAAGAGGAGGGGAAGAGGAATTACTTGGTCCAAAAATTCATCGATTCCATCACTCGTAGCTCCTGCAGTCACCAGTTGAACTTCATAGGTAATTTGGTCAAAAATCCACTATTTGGGTAAAAAATACAAATGGTATAGTAAATTTTTTTTTTTTTTTACTATTCATAGAAAATTTTTACGCACTTTTCATAGTTTCGGATAATATTTTTGCTTAATGGACTAATACAACAGTGGATTGAGTTGGTTTTTGTAGTTTTGTCCAGAGATTCTTGCAGTTTTCATCGTTATGTCGCCCGTTCATAACTTTGGAAAGGTATTATCGCTACCCAACATATAGGATAGGTATCCATTCCATTATGCACACTTCCATCGTCCTATGACTGTCACTCATATGCCTTAGGTACGAACCCATTTTATAGCGACATATAACCTTCTATCTACTACTAGAAGTGTCATTATTGAATGGTAGAGACTTACAAACATGGGTACCCTAGTTAGATCCTTTGCTTCATTCGATGCCCATGCAGAGTTTTTTTCCATGGGATTGAGAGTCCCTTATAGCTAATACATGAATTTATGTTGAACCTCATTTCTCACTCATAAACATGCTAACCTATACCTAGAGGAATCCCAAGCGAGTTTGATTTAAGCTCTTTTTCGACTCGTTTTAAAAAAGCGAAAAGATTTCCAAGTGAACTTGTCTCTTTCACACTCGTAAATTGGATTTGAAAGGACGTCTATTTGGTGCAAGTTTATCCGTTTTTCAAACCAAGTAGAATAAGATGAAAAAAAAGGACATTTTTTGGTGTTAAGTTGTGATTACATCTGATGCCCTTGCTTGCAGTAATGAGCCTATTTCCGGTTCTCATTTTGCATTATAAACTGTTTACCTCATCAGTTTTTCATCCTCAACCAAGCATAGCCTTGTTTATATCCTTCATAGCTTGACACCCTATACCTAGGAGAGAACATTCCCCCGAGTGTCCATCTCCCGCATACACCTCCTTGCATTGAGCATAGGTATGTTCCACTGTTGGAACTAGTTTTTCTTACTTGCGACACTTGTTTCCTCCTCTGTATCATAGCATTCATTTCACTATGAAAAAAAAATAAAATATGGGTGGGAAGAGAGTATTATCTTATATTGGCAACAGTTGTGTCACCCTTGAATAGAGAACACATTTTTTGAGTCCACTTTTCATCATAATTTTGGGTTTAGCATGACCTTAGGAAGCTGAGTTCGTTACATAGAGTTTACTCCTCCGATTGGTTACTCTTCCAGTCCCTATGGAGAGTTTGATTGATGCCTCCTGCATCTCAAGGTTTCATCATTGATTCTATGCTTCCGGAGTCTTCCATATGTCTCATGATCTTGTTCAAAGGATTTTTATCAACTTGTGTCGGCCATTCCTCAGAACTCTTGACTTTGCATGTCGGCCATACCCTCAGTTTGTCTCATAATCACATGAATTTGTAGTCCTATTGCGCACCCTGGTCCTACTTTCCTCATTGGTAGGTAACCTTGAACCCAACAGTCGACATTTCATCATTGGCCATTGACTAGGTGGTTTTCCTTGTGTTCGACGACAAGACATCTATTCACACATTGAGATTTGTGCAATGTCTTGGATTCCATTATCCTTATTGGTGGTTTCCTCACCTTTGTCAAAAATTTTCTGTATTGGTTGCTATTCAGAGGGTCTTTTCGTGTACTGATTGCTCCTGGCACACGCGAAAGATGCACAGGGTTGTTGGTTCATGAAAATGTTCTTCGTTCGATTTCCTCCAAATCATCAAGCTCCTGCTTTGTACATGTTGAGCACTCAACACACCCTAAAATCCTTATGAAATTTTATCACGTTTGGGTACCACTTATTTTCTTTTACTGTCTAAATTGGTTTCACTATGGGGAATGGTTTATATTTATTTTTGTTTTCATGAATCTTATCAATCATCTCAAGTTTGTTTGAACTTATGATACCTCGTGTCTAAAAAAAACTTGACATCCGAACTAAGAATCTACAGGTGACATTGCACCTAACGTGCTTATGTTCGGCGCTGGAAAAATTCAACCAGGTAAAGTGGTCACACAGTTACAATAGTCACTGAGTGTCGATGCACCATTGACATCGACAGAAGTTGGATATTGTTTGTGTGAGTTATTCACCATGAAGTTTCAAGAGATAGCCGATCCCCATCGGCACCGATAAAATACAGGAAGGATAGACATTGACAAAGGTCGTAAAGAAATAACCGATAGCCAATGCACTTTATCGGGGTCAGCAAAATATGGAAAGGTTAAAACAATCATTTTTTTCTGCGACAAACATATCACCGATCGTCGATCCTTGATACACTTTCAGCATCAGGACTTTCTCGAGAGAGTCTATCCGAGAGAACTTGGGTAGGTTTATCGCCGATCGTCAATCCTTGATACTTTTCGACGTCGGCAAGATAGAATCAGGTTTTAGAATGTATAGCTTAAATAAATTCCCGA
>SNQJ01S0148359.1:31309-44148 GCA_010110895.2 Picea sitchensis | reverse complement strand
CCTCGGTCCTAGTCACCTCCTAGACAGCTTTGCCACGTCAGTTATGTATGACATGATCGATCAACGTCAGAGGTTTTGCAAGAAGATATCAACAAAAAAAATTTGAAGCAGAATCCCGACCCCCAACTCACCAACTAGACTAGCGAGACGATGGGATGTTTTCAACATAAGATACGATCAGATTCTGACATTTAATAAACTGGTTAATGTTTCATCCCACATTTATTGCTACCTCATGTACCGATTGAACAAAAACAATTTGAAATCGCTGATAGGCCATGTTATAACCTGCCCCAACATCGTTAACCCACGATCCAATTTAATTTCAGACGTCTCGGAAGATCTGGCGACAGATTTAATAAAATTACACTCATAACCCGAATTGAATGACTAATGTGACAAGGTAATTTCATCCATGTTTAAATCTCTAGAATGGTTTTGAACAATTTCATTCTGCACACAATTTTGAATTCCAGAGCATCTAAAGAAGCAAAGAAATCATCCCGAGACTATGTTGATCATCAAAACCAGGTTAAACAAGTTGCAGAGGTATGTGTTCAAGTTTGTCAATTCGACGATCGTGATTTATGTATGCATCTAATTTCTTACATGGTCTCTAAACTATGTTCTAACTACAGGTAAAATTCCACCAAGAAATCCAACCACTGGATGCTTGCCGAGAGAACCCAAGCTAAAGGAAATTGAGACATGTGAAGGTTATTCTCCTGGTATGACGAGGCGGCTGGAATACACTCCTAGGGCAGAGCCAGTCATAAAATTCTCAACAAAGAAAGCTTTTGTCCAGCCTCCGGTCTTTGGTGATATAGAAGAAGGAAACATATCCAAAGTAATGCTCGCACTGTGGGGGGACCTTTTCAACATAATCAACTGGAAGGAGTACCTAGAGCATATCCCACACAATGACCTAGATGTAAGGGCGCTCGATGAAATGGTGTTCCCAAACATTTTACGGTCATATTTGCACATGATAGCCAATAGAACCCCGGATTTCCCTTGCATAGAAGTTTTGAAATGGAAAATCGACCACAAAGACGCGCAAAAGTGTTTAATCAACGATGAGAATGGTGAGTGTGTCAGATTTTTCCTCTTGACAGAAGTCCAGGAATACTAAAAGCTCAGAGACCCAGAGGAGAGACTAAACATAGAATTCGTGGTGAAGTTCTATGAATTCCACGACACCAACCGACTGATGGCCTCATGGTGGAAGGATGGAAATAAGTTTACCAACCATAGCAATGGTTGGTATGGGACAATTAACTTGAGGGAGACATACATCTATTTGATGGCTCTCATCTGCCGACTATATGGAGAGAAGGACTGCTCCAGTTTTTTGGAAGCATGGATTCCCTTTGCCTACACAATGGCGATCTCTAGAAACAACTTCAACTGGGGAGTGATAATTTCCAAACAATTGAGCATCTGTGTACAACAGGCTCAGACGCTGAACGAAGGGGAAACACTCGCTTTCCACATGGCCTTGTACCTTCTCGATGTCATCTGTGAGAGAAATGTCTTCGCCGACATGAATTTGAGCTGGCATGTTGTTAAGCTCTCGATCCACGTTTATTTTAGCATACTATGGGAGAACATGTATAAAAAATCCTACACACTCATCTGTGATGAATTCATCGTTCGTTTTCATTTTATTATATTTAAGAGGGAATTCCCAAGATTATCCGCAACGACCAAGAAAATGGTAGCGAAGTTAGGCCACTAGTATTTGGATGAATGCTCAACCTATATCAGGGTGTTTGAGACCACCAGAGCACCGCATCTACTCCCTTCCCACATCCCAGAATGACTCATTATAGGAGAAACCTGTTATCAGACCATCCTGCAGGGCTATAACACCACACTAGTCAAGGACAAAAAACAAGCTTTCATACCCTACAGTTTCCATGTGAGGTTTTATCTGGTAAAGTACACTACTCAATATAAACAAGAAGGGTTGAGCCAACTTGAATTACAGTTCCCGACAGGCTGATTCTGCAAGCATGACCCTAAAGGCTTGGTCCTCCAACATGCTTCACAAGTATCATCCTGTTGGCCATACGCGCATGATAAATTTGAGGATGAAATTTTCACAGAATGCGCTCAAGACTTGGAGGAGGTAGTACAGAGGATGGCCAACCCAAATATGACCAAGTTCAAGGCCATGAGCATGGATGAACAAGTGGAGACAATAGAGCAGTTGAATCAAGAGGCCCTTAGATCCAGGGAAGAAATCAGAGCGACAGAGACTACGGAGGCACATAGAAGGGGATTTCTCTTGTTAGAAGGGGCACAAAGAATCATTAATCAGTTGCAAAATGACCCTGATCTAATAAAAATGTAGAGGCTTCACACTGATGACCCAATCGAAAGAAGAGGAGAGCCAAGTGGCCTGGATCCAATACAACTTGAGGAAATCACTAGGCCAAAAAACCCTGAAGTTCCACCACCACAGGTCAGATAACCAGGGGGAATTTCAACCCAGTCAGAGATAGCGAGGACACATGGAAGGACAAGGGTACCAAATACCTTGTTCGACTTAATAACCATCTATTATGATGAGGAGAGTTCAGAGGTGTCCCTGGTGACTCCAGTGCAAATTACAAAGGAAAGGGAACTCGAGAGAGCATCTACCCCAGGTCCCGATGCTTCAATTCAGAATCTTCCACAGAGCGAGCATGAGGTCGAAAGTGACTTAGATGCTAAGTTTCTCAATGTGTCAAGAACCCTAATGGATATCTAGAAGGATGAGCTAGGATCGAGCGACCAGAAAGAGGAAATTCCACAGTGAGAACTTGACATTTCGACAGCCAATTACCAAGTAAGTATCGAACCTAGCCCTGGTTCTTTAGTTTTGGTTGATACCTTACCAGCCGATAAGAAACAAATGGAGACCGAGCCATAGGGACATATGGAAGAAGTTCATGAACCCATCCTAGAACAGGTACACACAGCCGGGAACCTAGAAAATACTCTAACCTGGGGAGAACAACAAATCCCCGAACTTGTTGATGAGGTCGTCGATATACAAGCAATCGCATATGATCGAAAGAGAAAATCCATCATGAAGAGAACCACTAAGAAGAGGAGGCTTACATTGGATAGTTCGATTCCGATCACCATAGAGGAGAAGCTGCTCAACATTGAACACGCAAAAATGTCCGAGCTTATCGATGCAGAGATGGCTATCACATATGCCACATTAGATAGAGAAAAAAGGGATGAAAAGGAGTTGGATGCTGTTCTTAAGGAGTTGGAGCATCTATGCCATTTGGAAAAATACTATCAGGACTCCACACAAACCATGATGTTCTTGAGGAGTGAGTTCCAAGACACCTATGCCAAATTCACGAATGAACGACACCTTTTCACTATAGGAATAATTGACTTCCAAGAAGATACCCTTATGGCGCTAGTGGTCTGCAAAGACATGGAAAGGTGGTATGAGAAGGCTCACTAAGCAGTGGAAATGATTGATTACATCAACACGGATCAAAAGGGCTAAGACGCTGAAGAGCATGACATTCGGGTGCTGAGGGACAACAACATAGATCAGATCAGGAAAGCGACCGAATATTGGGTGAAAATGGCCCAGTAACCTCAACGAGAGATTTAGGAGAAATGGGCCGATTGCGAAAGGAGTTGGGTAAAAATTAATTGGGAGATGAAGGATATTGGCCTCCCAGAATTCGGCTCACCCAAGGATTTTGTCGACCTGCATGACATATTCAAGCAACATGTAGAACAATACTCAGCATGGACATTAGAGATATCAAAAGTGGCGAGCATGGCACCAAGACAGGTACAACAATTCATGGAGTGTCCAATCAAATATCGAGAAATTTTGCAGCGGTTAAGTGTTAAAATAGTCAAGTATCAAGCATAGACAGTAGAAGTGAAAGAAATCCTTTCGGCCCCGATGGACCAACATAGGTTCCTGTATTCCAACACATGTGAGGAACTCTTTGTCAAATGGTCAGAGTATGAGAAGAGTCATCCACTTCAGTGAAACTATTTGATGATCCTTAGAAGACAGAGAGATGGAAGTGCCATGTAGCGATATTTTGTTTTACTTAGCTTGCACTTTTGAAAGCTATTTTTAGTTAATGATTCGTTATAAAAAGAGGATTGACCTTTTAGTAGAGGTCGATGGTTTTGGCAAAGACCCTCATTTTTGGAATTGTAAAGAACTATTTCCGAACTACGTTAATTGAGAAGTCTTGTTTAGGACCAGAGACAAATTGTTGTTTTTCATCAAAGGCGTTGTATGATTGGATTTGAGGAGGAATTACTTCCAACTTTATTTCATGAATGGATGCTGTAATGAGTAAGAGTTTCCGAATTTGTTGATAAGTTAGTTGTTTCAATATTTTTGTAATTCTTGTCTCTAATGATGAAGGAAAATCGTTGTGTCAATGTGTGATTAATGCTAGAGTTGAGGAAACTATTTTTCTTGCCATCATTTTATTGCATGTATGTTTTCTTTTGATAATTGTATCTCAGTAAATAATTGAAATACCAACAAGTTAATGTATTAGTACTAATCTTGGAACAGGTGTGAATATCATTGTCTGCATGCTTGAGCACAAGGGTTATCCCAAGATCAACCTTCTTTAGTCGTTAAGATCCCCCCTATTTACCAGTTGGTTTATACCAGCACACATCTTTTTATTAGACCCATCTAATAAAGAAATTACAAAAAGAGAACGTTTAAACTGAAGGAGGAAATTTCATAAGAATATATCCTGTAAATCACTACGTAAATCCCATCGATAAATTGGCTGGATCGAAAGATATGGAGAACCATTCCACCATCAAATGATGCATAGTCTAACTGGGCCTCAGTGGTGGGTTTGGTTCCTACTATTGAGTTAAAGGGATTTAGGACCCCTCAACAGTACCTCGTTTTGAATGATGATAGATGAGTTAATTCTCTTCTTTCAGCGGGTCTCCTTCCATCGACTTCAACTCATCTATTATGGAGATGATACCTAGAGTCCTATGAGTACCTAGAGGCTTGTAGTCATTAGTGGTAGGTTCTCTCACCATCGACAATTGGGAATACATCAATGTCTCCTGATCAATGGATTCTTTGAGTGTTCAACCCCGAATCCTTTATTCACACTTGTAAGAATGTACCCGATGCCTTAATACCATACCTACTTTCATCATTGGTAGGTTGTCTCGCATTTGTTAACGATATACCTCAATGACCAGTAATCAAATGAAGTCTCATTGTGTTCGACCTCAACTCCTTTATTCACATGATGTAGACTTGCACCTTTGGTAGATTGTGTAGAAGACTTAAAGACATCAGTTTATAGTCGCAACTTTCTTGAACTGTTGCTACCTTTCATTGGACCAGTACCTATGTGACTTCAATGATCATGGGAGATCATATTGTACTCCATTCTATACAAATATCTTCATATTGATTTTGAGACTAGTTTCATTGGGCCTTGTTCTTGACTATGATAGCCTTTGGCATGTAGCTACCTTTGTATTACCTATTCATGGCCATGGACAACTGTTTGGTATATTTTCACATGGATCTGCAGTGTAATTCAAATTGGGAGCCATGTATTCAAAGTCAATACATATTGTAATGAGCAACTAGTTCTTCCAGTTGGGTCCCCATTACTCCACTTATGGGTCTTATAATGTATTTCGACCATCACAGATACTCCTCTGACCTCACACATTAGGGGGCATCTGTTATAGCAAGATTTGCCTCACCCTATGAAAAATTTCACATAGGGCCTTTTTGCATTTCCCTATGTAGACTTGAAGTCCCTTTTTGCAAATCCCAGAGCTAAAAACATGATTTTTTCACATATACACACCCTGTCTATATTACAACATGTGTATATGAAGGTTGCATCACTACAACCCACATACATCAAGAATTGCCTTTAACTTCCTTCCTGTCTAATTCTCAGCTAACGCCTTAAACGTTTTGAACTTCTCAAACGCATCATATTTTTCTCTCAGAAAGGAAACCCATGTAAGTCTAGAGAAGTCATCAATGACCAACATAAAGTAACGTTCTCCTCCAGTTCCCTCCTTTCGCGATGGTCCAAACAGATCCATATGAACAATTTGAAGCGGTTTCTCTTAATATGTGAAACTCTTTGATTTGAATTGAGCACGAGTCAACTTCCCCATTTGACAAGATTTGCATACAGAGTTATGAGGCTTAGATATTCTTGGAAGATCTTTCACAACACCTTCATTATTCAGTTTGACAATATGATCAAAATTGAGGTGTCCAAGCCTTCTGTGCCATAACCAACTTTCATCAAATTTTCTTAAATGACATTTCTCCTTATCGTCCTTCAGAACATAGACATTGTTTTCAGTTCTAACCCCTTTTGCAATCATCTCTCATGTGTTCACTGTTTTTATTTTACAAGCCTTGGCAGTGAAAGTGACTTCACATCCTCTGTCACATATTTGATTGACACTAAGAATATTATGCTTTAAACCATCAACAAATAATACATCTTGAGCTTTGCCTCCTCTTAAGCTTACTAGACCTTTACCTCTAATCTTTCCTGGAGCATCATTTCCAAAAGTCACACTTCCTGATTCACTTTCTTTGAGTGATAGGAACTTACTTTTGTCACCTGTCGTATGACTGGAGCATCCACTGTCAATATACCAGGGGCTCTTTTGTCTTTGAGCTGACAACACTAATCCACACTTGTTATCTTCATTATTCTTCCAAATCTTGACATTTTCAGTTCTGTGATTTGAATTTGGTTTATAGTTCTTTAAGCAAAAGTTTGCTGCTTTATGTCCATAATTATGGCAGATGTAGCATTCTGGTTCATTGAATAAAGAATCATAACGATTGTTATTCTTAATCTGTGTATTTTTCCCAGACATCACATGATTTGCAGTCTGTGGTTGTTTGTTACTTGGTTGTCTCATTATTTGTTGTGGTAGATATTTATTCTTTGGATGTCTTGATTGATCATGTCTAAATCTTAAAGAACAATTTACATCTTTGTGGCCAAAGTCAGAGCAGTAAAAACAATATCCATAGAAAAAAACTTTGTACTTGGAAAATGGTTGTCTTCTTTGATCAAGTCGATTTCTTCCATGCCGATGATTTACTTAAGCAGAAGGTGTATTATTTCTTTTTTCTACATATTTAATTCTGGTACCTTTTTCTTCATTCCTCCTTGGCGGTTGTTGTTGGGGAAAAACACCCTATGGACTAGCAAATAGAGTTCAGACTTTGCATGCAGATATGAACGAATAGAAATTACTTTCTACATTCATCCCTAGATTTAAATCCCCTTTTCTTAGTAAATGCATGGAAAGATCAACCTACCTCGTTACCGGTGTTTGATGTCGATCCTCCATTATGCTTGATTACTTGTTCGCAATACTCCTTCCAAATCTGACCTGCATCCAAGACGAGCAACAACTATGCATGCATACTACTTATATACTCACGGGTTAGAAATTAAACATAAACTAATCAAACCATAAAAAGTTCATGAATTGGGATGGGAAAAACATTCTCTTTATTACTTAAAATGAGTCAACTTACAAAAGCTGAGACCGACCACCGCTCCTTGAACCTGATCTTGGGCTCCTCTTCTTCTGTCCTTCAACTTCTTTGCTTTAAATTTCCTTTGGCATTAGGAAAGGCTAAAGGGTTGGGACAATGGAATACGTAAATGGGCAGAGTTTCTTTGCTATATTCTTCCTCTTTCCAAATGGTACCCCTACCCCTTCTTTTATAGGCTAGAAGGAGCTAGGTATTTGGATGAACCCTCAGCCATGCATGGCTGGGAGTTTTAGTTAACTCACCCATAGCTTTTTGTTCCATTGGAAACTTTCCTTTTTTCATGCTTTTGTCGGTCCGCGTTGGCTGTTTTGGGTCAGCCAGCGTGTACACGTGTGCAGTAGTGAGTTAGGGCGCATGGGCCTTTATTAAAGAGGATTTTCAAAGAGTTGTTCAACAGTGTTTTTGGCAAAGAAAGGATATGAGTTGGCTTAATTCCAGGTAAGCATGTGTGGTGCAATTTAGGGTTATAATAGCGGTTGATTATCTTCCTTTGTTTCTGCAGGTTTGTTGTTGTCAATGGTTGTAGATTTGACAAACTTGATGGATTCTTTGTTTCTTGGCTGACCACTACTTGATCCCTCTTCATAACCCAAACCAGTTTTCAAATTTGAATTCCTTTGCTGATTTAGAATGGTGGCTAATCCTTCTGAGGCTTTTATACTTGTCAGATTTTGATGATATAAGGCCTGAAATTTCTCTAGATATTTTCTGACAGACACTACTTCAGCTTCCAATTTTTCACCTTTTGTTTCGGCTTCCTTCAATTGTTGTTTGAGGATGTCTTCAATCTTCTTAGCTTCTTATAACTTAACATTCAACATAGCAATTTATTCAGATGGTTCATTGCATGTTTTCTCATACCCGAGCAGTAACTGTTTTTGTTTTGTTTTGTTTTCTTTGAGTCTATCAATCTCTTCCATGACACTGACAAGTTCTCCTTCAAGATCTACTACTTCTTCAAAGTTAGTGAAATCAATTCCTATATATTCAGTGTTTAGATCTTCTAAAGCTATTATCATGATATCATTTATTTTATCTTCAATATAAGAGTCATTGTTTTCATCATCTGAAGGATCATCATCATTGTTTACACGAAGGCCTTTCTTCCTAAAATTATTCTCTTTATAAACCTTATTATGTTTGTGCTTCTCTTCATTGTCATATGTCTGATCCTTCCTTCTATGAGGACACTTAGATGCAAAATGACCTATCTTACCACAATTGAAACATTTGAAGGGCAATTTACCTTTGTATTTTCCTGATCCTCTCATCAGTCTTCTCACAAAATTTGCTTCAATCTCATATATACCAGAGTCTTTGTTTTTATCTACTTTAAAAGATGCCTCTCTTGTAGTGGATTTACCTTTGGTGAATCTCATTTCATAAGAAGTTAGGGTTCCAAGAATTTGATCTAGTGTCAATGTTTTGAGATCAACTATTTCCTCTATAGCAGAGACCTTTGAGTTAAATCTATCATGAAGAGATCTTAATACTTTCTGGACTAGAAAAGGTTCATCTATCTTTTCACCTAGACCTTTCATAGTGTTGACAAGTTTTTCTATACATAAGAAGTACTTACTGATAGTTTCATCTTCATCCATTTTTAACTGCTCAAATTTTAGTCTGTGAGTCTGAAGTTTTGCGTCTTTCACCTTTTCATTACCTTCATAACTAATTATCAGCTTGTCCCACATATCTTTTGCTGAATCATAGTGCATGGTTTTGACAAACTCGGCTTTTACAAGTCCACTGAGGATGGCATTCATTGATTTTGCATTAAATCTAAACTCCAACTTATCATCTTTTGAGGCCAAGACTATAGGCTGCACATATCCAGTTTCAACGACATCCCAAACATCAACACCCAAAGACATTAAATATGTTATCATCCTTACTTTCAAAAAGGCAAAGTTTGTTCCATCAAACAGAGGGACTCTATTAGTTTAACTTCCTTCATGACTAGTCATGTTCAAGCTTATGGATCTACCTTTGATCAAAGGCACCGAATTTTATACCAATTGTTGGAAATATAACTAAGAGNGAATCAATTATGTATATAAGCTTGAAACTTTTCTTGTTATTTTCTGATTCTTTCTAGATTATTTTTTAATGTGTTGCTGATAACTTAACATGCATAGATATACAATATTTCATCAATCACATAGCATACACAGAGACATTGATTTTCATGAGGAAACCCATAAAGGGTGAAAACCTCTTCTTCTTAAGATGTCAATCAAGCTCCAAATTTCATGTACATCACAGTCTTTGAGCTACAACTCAAATATGAGGCTACAACCTTTGATAACAAGCTACAACTTACAGAGAGCACCAAATCTCAGATTTCTCTAGCACCAACTAGATGGAAGCACCAACTCCCAGGTTTCTCTAGCACCCACTAGATGGAAGAACCAACTCCCATAATATCTTCTAGCACCAACTAGAATTTAGAGGATTGCAATCCTCCCTACCACCACCTTACCACCCTGATTGAATCTTACAAAAATTACTTACTTGAACTGTGTCTGATCTGATATGTTACAACTCCATGTCTCCTCTGCCTTCTTTAGCTTCTATGCTTTGTTCCGTTTCTATTTTCTGCTCTTTCTCCTCCTCCGCAACTCCTTTTCCTGTTCATCTTCTCTTCTACCTTTATACTCTGTGTTGCCTCTACATTCAATTTGCTGCACCTCTGTTCTCTACTTCTGGTCATGCACACTATCTCCTTTTTCCCATATGCATCACCTTCGAAAAAAAAACACCCACTATTTTATGTTCTGCATGTTCTTCTCATGCTGAGTCCTCTGCCAGATGATCATCACAACTCTTTGTCTTCTCAGGCGGTTATACTTAATTTTTTCATCATTAGTGGTCATTATCCTGATATTCTTTGGCTTCTCTGGTAGTTGCAACTCTTCGTCTTGTCTGTTAGTTACAACCAGTCATTTTTGGTTTCTTTGGCTTCTAAGCCCCTTCCTTCACGTGATCACCGACGGTGACCATACGCCTATCCAAAAAGGAGATTCACAATATTGGGCTCCAGGTATTCAACTATGAGTCATTCCGACTCTACCGACTCTCGAACGCCTGAACTAGAGCCTAGCACATGCTAGCTCCTTCCTATATTTTCTCCTGACGTGACCACCGACTGTGACTTGGGGCCAATATTTAGGGTGCTTCGGGACTTCATGTTTCATGTATCCCGAGGGAAGTCTACTTCTTTTCTCAGAATTCCGATATGCGAACTCCCCCCAAGACCAAATATACGGTCCACACTCTCCCTTCGATCAACGATTATGATCAAATCGTGACCTCGTGTGTCAGGTGTTTGGATGTGAGCCAACTCTGACTCTTCCAACTCCCGATATCCGAAATACTCCATGTCAGATCAATGGTCTAAAATCCTCTATGATTCGATGGCTGTGATCAACTCATGAACTCGGACCTCGCGAGCTCTGACAAATATGCCTTTGTGATCTAAAAATGAAGAAGACTTGTATTCTTGAAATTATTTGCAAGATTTAATTCATGTGTTAAAATTCAAATGGATCAATTTTGCAATACAACTTTTATAGAAATTACTCATTCAAGATGCATATAAACAACAACAATAAATAGTGAACAGAAAACACATAACACAACAAATGATAAAGGAGTTCACCCCTCTCTTGGGCTACATCTCCTGGTCCAGCTTCCAATGGATATTTTGTATTATTTTCTCAAAGTGCTCAAATATGTGCTTTACAATGCTCAAAATGCCAAATAGATGGCTCCAATGGCTTCAAAACGTCCAAAAACCCATAGTTGGGCTTTTTCGGCACCTCGTTTGGCCAAAAATTGAAGAAGATAGGCTTCCTAGAAGTTCCCCTTCAAACTTGCTGTCTCTGGATCGCCAAAATGCACCCTTGTTACCTCAACCTATCCCCCACGCACATTTATGTGGAAAAACCCAACACCGGGCGCAACCGCACAATCGGTGTGAACTGTAGGAAGGTTACGCACCGACCCCTAACCGTCTAAGACCGAGGGCATATGAAGCGCCATACGACCGCGCGCTAATATATAAAGGGCCAAAGTTTAAAACGGTTAGAAAAGGCGCGCCCATGGTCACATTGTATATCCATACAACTAGGGATCATATGAAAAGGCTATATAATAAATGGTCGGAGGGCGCACATATGGTAACAATGGTTACATTGTATACACACAGGACTAGGGGCTGGGGCTAAGCCCCGGCCCGGTCCGCGCCCCAACATACAATATATTTCAATTTAAATATAATGTTTTCCATATATATAACAAGGCACATACAGTGACACGTCGGTTAGGCAGCCCTTCCCAAGTCTCTTTCCCTACCCGGAGGTCGCGGGGTCGAGTCCTACCGATTGCACAAATTTTAAACCAATATATAGGTGACATGTGGCGGCCATTGATTGGGCCACATGTCGCCATCCCATTCGCTGCAAACAAGCCACATCATATGCCAACTATCCACACAACTACCTTCCATGTGTCGTACGGACCTGCCATGTGTCGTACGGTCTGCCATGTCAGCATCCATACAAACTGTACGGACTGTACAATCAACATCCCTTTTTTTTACATGTTTGTCGTTTTGAAAAAAATGCGATATCTCTCTCTCCCGACATCCGTTTGAACCCAAATGAGTTGCGTTGGGTTTGTGACGGTGAGGCCTACGCTGCCGTTCGATTTGAAGTGATTCCGAGCACTTTGAATTGTGAGCAAAATTTGATTTCTTGGATCACACCTCCCCATTGGAAAGCTTTTGGACCTCCAAAAGACTATTTTCAGTCTATTTGAAGATGAGGGTATAGTTCCCCCACCTTTCCAACCTCAATCCACTTGGATTTGCTTGGATTTTTACCTTTAAGACCAACTCAGAGATACTCCACATTTCCTCGTTTTGAAGTTCTCATTCTCCTGTCAAGGATTGTGTCTTCATGTAGTTCTGTAAGATATTCTGGGGAGAAATCATCTATAGAAGGAATCTGAACATGCTCTCCGTGATCATCAATCAAAGGAGGCTCAAACAATTTCAAATTCTCAACATTAACAACTACATACATTTGCATATAAGGAGGAAAATCTAAACGAAAGGCATTGTTACCAATCTTGTGAATAATCTTGAAAGGACCATATCGAATTGGTTTTAGTTTTTTACCTTCTCCTTTAAGCCTCTCCTTACTGATGTAAAGCCAAACTTCATCTCCAACTTGGAAACTGT